>VZTE01001407.1:488598-564779 GCA_013397775.1 Eulacestoma nigropectus | reverse complement strand
TTTTTTTTTTTTTTGTTGTTGTTGTTTTTTCTGTGATAGGAGGTCCAAGACAAAGAATCCTTGCTCATTTCTGTGTTGTGTAGCCTTTTCTCTCTCTCATAGGTTTTTCTGCTTAAATTGTAAAGCCATTATGCCATTAGCACAATCTTTGGGAAAAAATGCTGAGGCCCGTGAGCACTCCGACATAGATTGATTTAGACAGAATAAAAGCTAGTTTTATCAAGAGAAAAGGAAGCATCAACAGTAGTTTACTTGGGATTTCTCTAAAACTTAAGAAAATCAAATGCGGTTTTCCATATTGCTCAGAACAACTTATTTGTGCTGTTTTTCTCAGTGTGGTCTCTTATTTGACTGTATCTGAAGTAGTTCTGAAAGACTGATTTTCATGTTACTATTTCCTATGTTCTTCAGCAACACAGAAAAAAATTATCTGTATTTTTGACATGCTTTTGAAGTTACCTTATCCAGAAATCATTCTATGATAAATGTGATGAACTAGCTATTTTAAATCCTTATTAAAAAAATAAATAAATGTAGGTAATAAAGAAAACAATTCAGTACAAGTAAGAACATATGGAAGAAATAACATCACATCTAGTTCCTGAAAATAAATGGGATCTTGAAAATGGAATAGATGTTTATTTGATTGCTTTGAGAGTTAGCCTCCCTGGAAAAGCTGATTTTAAATGAGGTTTGTGTTTGTAAGTGGTGCTTGTTAACTGTCTTGGGGAGTGATTTCTTCTCTTCTCTGGAAAATGCATTATGGGATCTAGGAAAGAAAGAGGTAATGATTTTTTTTTTTTTATGTGGCCGCTGTTATCTAGGAACTGGACAGAGGTCTCTGTCCCTCAGGAACTAGGCCTCAGAATTTTGAATGTAGTCTATAAAACAGCTGTTTAGTGGTAATTGTTGTCAGTCACAGCCTATGGAGGACAGGTTTTTACTAGTGATTTGATGGGGAAAACTGAGCTTACCTGCATCCATTTTTTGTTTTTTAATTCAGATGTTCACAATTTAATTTTTGAAGAAGCTTTTTTTTTTTTTTTTCCTGAGCTTGAGTTGTCTAGGGAAGCCAGATAGGTTATGTTTTGGTTCATATGGTGATTCTGGTCCTAGATCCAAACATAAGCATATAGATTTGAGTACCTATATAAAAATTCATTTAATTATGGCAGATCCAATGAAGATTTTGCAAAAAAACCCTACCAGTCATGTAATCTGAGGCTGCAAAGTTAAAGTTCCTTGGTATAGTTTGCACGATATATGTGACTTCTCAAGAATAAGGTGTGGGACATGGTACTTCAGCATGTAAAATACAGAAATTTAATTCTCGAATCTATATACTTTGGTTAAGTATAGTTTTATAGGTAACAGCACTAATGGGAAATGGACTGTAATTTTAACTCAATGTTTTTATACTTGAGGAAGAAACTAAATTAAATATTGTTTTAGATCTACTGAGATACATATAGTTGTATAGTTCCTGTGTATAATTGAATTTGCAGCCTAATACCATTCTGTATTATTTGGGTGAAGCTATTTACTAAACACTTCAAGTTAGAGTAGATAGATAGTGTGCTATGACAAGGACGTGTGACCTCATGTCTTAAATGTTTTGCAGCTAATTTGAAACTAATATTTATTATCTGCATGCTACCATCAAGTTGGTGAATATTTAGCTTTCTTCTTTGCAAGATGAAAATTTTCTTACGTGGCCATTTCTCATTCATTTTTACTTAGTTTTCTCTTTGCTCTGAGATACATTTTCATGACATAATGCAAATCCAGTTCTCTTTTTCCATCACTTAATAAAGAATTAAAACTATGTCATATACAAAATTTCTACTCAATTCAGCCAAAGACTTTTAGCTTTAGGTAGGTGTATTTTTTCTAAAATTTGATTGTTGCTACTTGTTTAAAAAAATGCAGGATTTTGTAATCTTTGCATCATCATCGCTCTCATTCTTCTTAAATGGAATTTTACTTCTAAGACTCCTTAAAATCATGTTTTCAAGCAAAAAAAAAAAAAAAAAAAACTGACAAAAAACCCTTACACAGCAAAACAAACTTCTGTACTGAAATTTTGCCTCAGGCCAGTTTCTCTCTGCTGGTTAAGTGGACTAAATGAATGACAGCATTATTATTTATTTTATTTTTAAAAATAAGGCTGAAATGTTGAACTGGATTACTGAATGAATGGAAAAATATTTAAAGTTTTCTCTTATGGCAGAATCATTTTACATTTACTTTTTTGAGCAATAGTATTGTAAAGAATGTGGAACATAAGCATTTCCATTTGTAAACCTTTCATCTTCACTGTAGAAGTATTAGACTCTATTGATAATCCTTTTAACTAAAGCACATAATTATTTTATGAACAGGTACTTCAGTTCTAGGTATCTGTTCCCTCTCTCCAGAATTCATTATTGCCCCTCCACCAGAACTTGTGTTTGCATTCCTTCTTGTTTCTCTTCTTCAATCTGTCAAAAAAGAAACAAAATTAATGTGGAAAGGATGCCCAGCTGATGCCATAGAAAATCCATAACAGTTTAAACCATGCTCCTTGGCTCTGCATTGGTCATTTTGTATGGTCATTTTTTATGGTCATTTTGCCAGCTCTTGAGTGGCAACAGGGAGCTCTTGCATTGGGAAGGTAACAAACAGTAGAGAAAGGAAGGAGAGGGAAGGAGCAGCCTTAACTGCTGCAGCTGTTTGCTAAGTGAGCATATGTTGAAGCCCTTGAGCCTCCACAGAACATCTTTTCCCAGGTTAGTGCTTAATACATGTGTGTAATATTCCCCTAAAATTTGATCTGAGCACGTGTTTATTTGTTTTTGTAAGGGAAGTTGTTCTACTGTGCAAGTCTCACAGTTATTTACTTATCCTTAAAGTATAATGGAATAGTCCAGTTTCTTACAGTATAATGACATTTTCCCTGATTTTTGCATGTTGAGCTTTTAGAAAAATGAGTATTTGCTATTTCTCTGTCTCTAGAAAATTTTCTGAATTCTGTACATTTGGACATCATTAGAAATGGAGATCTGAAGAAGTATTATCATTTATATTATTTTATTTTTACAATTTAGAAATATTTTTCATTAAAGGTATTTTAAATTTATTTATTAGGTCTGAAAAAGCTATATATTGGATGGACTGAATGTATTTGATAGGACAATGTTTTTAAGGTGTAGTATGTTATGAACTTGAATACCCTGTCCAATACTTGAAAGATCCCAGAAGATAAAGCATGTGATTTAATTACCTCTTTTTCATTTTGCAAACTTGGCCTCTTCTCCCAGCCTCAAGACAAAGAAAGACAAAGTACTGTGAGCAACTGGAAGTTGATATTATGAAGGTATCGTCTCCCACATCTCTCTCATGTCCCATAGTAGTAGCCAGTCTGCTGCATGGATGTGAGACTTTCCAGTAAAACTCTGTCCTTTGGTGGCCAAATTCGTCTCCTGCATTACTTCTTTAGATGCCCCTGTAAAAATCCTCTCTCTTTCTTTAACTTCTGCCCCAGAGACCTCTCTTTTCCAGATTAGGTCTAGCTGTGCAGAAGCACCTGGAGCAACACTGGGAATACTGGCCTCAGTAGACTGACGTTGGATTTTGAGATTGGCTAGTTTGCTCTCTTATGAGACAGAACTGTCACATACATCCAGGCTGTTATTGAGTGTGTTTAATTATTTCACATATTGATTGTGTGCTTGTGCAATTGTGTATTTGTGAGAGTTGACTGGATCTGTCCCAGTTTGTTTTTGAGAAAGATGTAGAATGTTTTCGGAAGTTAATAAAGGTGTCTTCATTTTCTAAGAAAGTAACTAGAGGAAAATGCTAAGACATTCCTTAATATTTGGGATCTGATTCCATTTGGGCCGTGAAGGCTGATGATAGCTTGCATGAAGATGGAGAAATTTCTTCTTTCTGGCAATGAAGGTCTTGATTTATGGTTACCCATAAGGCTATGCTGAAGATGTATGTGAATAGATACTGTCTTTTCTAGAAACTCCGTTTGACAGAGGCATTAGCTGTTGAGGCAAGTGGTTTTCACTTGTTAGTCTGTAGTAAAAACAATCTTTGCTGAATCTTTTGATTGCCTTTGCAACTTAAAAATATACAGGCAAAATACAAAATTGTTCATGAAATGACATTTCTAGGTGTCTTCTTTATTAAATATTTTGGATTTATTTCGAGTGTCAAACATTTAAATTATTACTATATAGTATTAGATAAAATGTCCAAATTAATGTTTAAGTTGACAAACACTGTTAATGTCTTCAAACTGTTGAAATGAAATTACTTGCTATCTAATAAAATGTCAGTTTCCTATAACTTTACAGGAAGTTGTCAAGGAGGTTTTTAAATTTCTTAGTGCTTAGGTGTATTTTAGATTTTCTCTGTGTGCTGTTCATTTCCCTTAATCTAATAACTTTGCTAGTTATTTCACTATACTGGTGAGTGGCTACTTCTCTATAAGATTAAAAATGAAGATTATAATAGGACCATGGGATGAAAGAACTATTTCTCTCATGTGTTCAAACTGTCTAATAGGAATGAAAAGTATGTTCAATAATTTGGTTTTGCCATGTAATATAATAATTACTGTTAAATGTAACTTTTGTTTTTCAAATTTAAAAAATAATCAAGAACAACAAAAAAATAGGTTTGATCTCATTTGACCTTTCTGACATTCAGTCAGTTAAAAGGTTTGTAAGATGTTTAATTACCAAATGGTATGATCATTATTCATCTCATCATTTGATATATAACGTCAAGTGAATTGCCTCCCTGGAGTGCACTGTGTTTCACAGATCAATAGATTTAGTAAGAGCTTGAAGGAGAGCTTTATATATTCATAGAAAAGAAGGAAGAGTATATCCTCCTTGTAAAATGGCTTATGTAGTTATTCTCTGAGCTTTACAGACTTATTGTTTTATTTACATCTCAGGAATACAAAATCCTGTAACATAAAGGCATTTCTTAAAATATTTTAAACCTCTTTATAAAAAAATTTAAACATACTGTTATCCTACTCTGTGTCATCAAGTAGCTTTAAAAGTCAGTCCTGAACAGCTTCATTTATTTATTTAGGTAATTATACTTATTAGAACAAATTTTTTTGCTTTGACACACCAACACATGGTACGACGAAAGGCCTGTAAATACAATACACATGACTGCTCACACTATTCCCGTTTTGAGTTTCTGCATTTTTAAATAGGTGTGGTTAGTCTTAACTGATTGGGGTTGTTATTTAATGTCTGTAGGGTTTTGAGGGTTTTTTTTCATTCATTGTGTCAAGGATATTTATGAACACTTCAAAAGAAAAAGTTAAAGCTTGTTCCTAATTGACTAATTTAATATCTACAACTTTAAAAAACCATTATGATAATTTATAATTAATTGTATAAAGGATAATTACATATAGGATGCTTCATGTTTACTTAGGCTTTTCTGAATATATCATATTACTCTTGTGCAATATAGATGAACAATCTTTGAGCATGTCTATCTGATTTCATACCATTGATAGACGGGCTTTTCATATGACTGAAAGAGACTTCTAGGAGAGCTCAAGCACTTGAGCTTTTGTTGCATTTGTTGCTGTTTTTCTTCTGTAAGTTTTACATGCTTGATTTGCTCTTTTGACTTACCAGCTTTCTGCTTAAAAAGTAAAAAAACAAAACTGTATTTCTTCTTTAACTTTTATTAACAAAGGTAAGCTTTTTAGCTTGAATTTATGCCTTCTTGTTTGTCCTTGTGTCAGTCAGGCACTGAGGAAACTGCATTTCGGCTAAGCAAATCTTCCCTGCTGTGGGACAGAAGCAACATTTACTTGAAAATTCTGCTCCCTTATTCATCTGTCACTTATAACCCATCATCTACTCAAAGATTAATTTGAATTGTGAACAATATCTAAGCTTCCTTAATCCCTTGCTCTTGTCCTTTTTCTTGAGCTGCTGTACTGTGACGGAAAGGCCGTAATTCTGAAGCTTCTTATTCCTCAGGCCTACCTAAAGTAACTCCCATTGGGAGCCAATTGATGTTTTAGCAAGGAAATTCTTACCTGTTTCTGAGAACAACCTGGAAAAATTGTCAGGAGGCATTCACACTCTTAGATGTTCACGCTGTGGAATTCTTGTAAATGTAAAATCTAATTTGTCTGGGCTCTTTGCACCAGCATTGTTCAAGGTCAGATGAAATTGTGTGAAATACAAGGCAGTGTTTCTGAGATTTCAGTCCTTTCTATATATGTGCAACATTTTTCACCAGATTAGCAAATCAAATAATAAAAAAAATTCATTAACAATTAAGGTAAATTGTGATATATACTTATCATCTTTTAGAACTGTACATTATCAATAGTCATCTCTTCCAGGACATTCTTGTTAAAGTAGAATTCATTTGTTGCTGTTTGCATTTATTTGCCCATATATATTTACTGTTATCAGTAAGTAGCTTAATGTGATATGTACTTGAAGTGTGAAGCTCATTTTGGATGAAAAATAATAGGAGTATTTAATTTTGGAATGGTTTCTGTCATAGTTTGGTAGGTGCTTTAGGTGTTAGGGTAAAGAGCTCATTACTGACAAAGTACAGCGAGACTTGAATACTGTGTTTAATTAAGGGGATGTCGTGGTTTGTGAGTGCTTACAGAGGATGGCAACAAAGCTGGTGAACAGGCTGCAGGAAATGTCCCATGGGGAGTGGCCAAGGACTTTGGGCTTATCAGGTTTGGAGAAAAGGAGGCTGAGGGATGACCTCATTGCTCTCTACAGCTTCCTGAGGAGGGGAAGGGGAGAGGGAGCAGCTGATCACTTCTCCCTGGGATCCAGTGAGAAGACTTGTGGGAATGCTTCAAAGCTGCACCTGAGATATCTGACTGGACATTAGGAAACATTTCTTTATGGAAAGGTTGGTCAAACACTGAAGCAGGCTTCCTAAAGAGGTGGTGGATGCCTCAAGCCTTTGTGTACAATGCGCTTAATAATGTTTTAACTTTTGGGCAGCCCTGAATTGGTCAGGCAGTTGGATTAGAGGATTGTTGTAGGTCCCCTTCCAACTGAAAATAGTCTGTGCTATGCTCTGGTCTGCTCTGCTATCCTATAGAACCATAGGATCGCTAAGGTTGGAAAAGGCCTGGTCCAGTCTATGCTATGCTATTCTAGACAGCTGTGGTAACAGTCACAAATTACTTGTTTTCTTAGTATTTTTATGAAGAGTTTGCATAAGTATGAGTACAGAAATTGAGTTTGTTCTTTCCAGACAGTGTTCCTGAAAGTCTCTGGAGTGAAACATATATGCTGACGAGGTTCATAAAGCATCACTTTCTTTGCCCTCCCGCTTAACCTACATAAAAAACCCCAACAAACCTAAACTAAAATGCTTGAAAGAACTCCACAAGACCAAACCTCAGAAAACCAAAAGCCATGGTCAGGGCATTATGATCATGGAAATATGACTATGCGATGTTGTCCGTTCTAAATTGTTTTGTACTCAGGTAACAGTCATAGTTTGTGTACATCTGCTAGAGGTACCTTTATTCTCACTGGTTTTTGGAAAGCAGGAAGTGTGGTAGTAACTATAGCACAATCCTAACTAGGACCCTGTAAATCCATCTGTGATAGTGAGCGTGCTTACTTGCTGAAATGCATTTTACTGTGTTTTATGGGTGTCTATACAACTGAATTAACTTACTATTTAATATACTTGTATGTCCTGAGGATGTATCCTGTAAAGGCCTTAAGCAAGATCTCGGAAACTTGGCATTCTTCATTCTTTTTATACCAGAGATCTTATTTGAGAGTTAGTTTGTTATCTCCTTTTAATATTGTGATTACCTGAGTAGCCATGGAGCACTTCTTAAGAAAAATGTTGTCTGTCTTGTATTATCAGCAGCAGTGTATAGAGATACTGGTGTACTCTGTATCTTAACCCACAGAAGGGGGCTGTGGTGCTGTGAGTCAGATTTCAGCTTCTTGTGTACAGGCACCCCTTTGCTTGTCCAGCTGCAACAGAAAGCAGAAGATGCTGTCATGTTATCAAAATCTTCTTTCTGTGGCTGCTTATTTGGGATTCTCATGTGTGGGAACCCATCTACTAGGAAATGCAGATTTATTGAAGTAATTTGTGGAATTATGTTTTCTTGTTCTCTCATTCATCAAAGTTTGTTGTTGTTGGTTTTTTTTTTTTTTTTGCCTTCATTCTTCCTCACCCAACCTTTTTAGTCAACCAAATGGAAGAAACTAATAAAGCAAGCTCAAAAATTTTGGCAATTTAAATAAATTGTACGTGCTGGATAAATTACAGGAATACTGAGATTACAGATTTTGTGTTATGTGTAAACTAGAATTGCCACCTGGAATTCTTATTTATTTGAATTTGATACACTAATCGTCTGAGGTTCCAAATCTGGGGCTACACACTAATTCTCCTTTCCTATCTTATTTCTTTGAAAGGGTGTGTGTGGGCATTGCAGAATATTTTTCTTTTGATATATAGTGTTTAATCAGTTCTTGTTATTAGTATTTTAGAACCTGATTTATTAAAATGCCATTGGAAGGTACGGTGTCCCTTTCAGGTAAGAGTTTTGTGTGTCACTCTCTTGTAACCGTTTGATATAAAACGTTCATTTTATGTCTCGGAACAAGTATTTCTGTCTCAAAATGTCAATAATTTTTATTTGGAAAGACATAAAATGGAGAAGATACTGTAAATAGTCAGATCTTGGAGACACTTTCCTGTAAATAAAATAATTTTTTTGGTAAGAGTTGGGTAGGTGTATGAATATATATTAAAAAGGTAGCTAAAATATTAATGTCAAATACTAAAAATACTTTTCTAAAAGTTATTAACTTTTTATTGGACTTGAGTATATGATAATTATGTTGGGGTCTGGTTTCTCTATTTATCTTTAAATTATATGGTTTCACTATAAAGGCAAGGTTTTTTCTTGCTTTTCTTATGATTCTGTGCTTAACACTCAGTATTGGAATTATTTTGTGGGCACTCTGGTGTCATTCATCAGCAGTCGCTCTCCCCTGTATAGTGATCTAGGATCCCTGCAGAGTCCATGTCTGTGGGACAGGAGGTACAGAGACAGTTAATGATTGCATATTTATTTTGGTTCTCAGGCAGGTTCTGCAGCCTCTGCTGAGTTTATCAGAGCTATGGCTAGATGGATCACAGTGCTTGGACTGGCTAGTTTCACACTAGCTCCAGTAAGTATGTGGAAAATGTAGTTGCAACAGTGGCTGCAGTGTGCCTAAACCTCAGTCTAGGTTTTTTAAAGGGACATGAAAAGATAAGCTTGAGTTAATGCAGCTCTCCTCCTGTTTTGAGGAAGTCTCTTTCGTCTCTCACTTTCTGCTTTAGTAGAAGTTTAGCAGAAATGCCTGCAGAACAGCTGCAGCTAGTCTGATGTTTGATATTTGATAACTTATTTTAGCTGAGGTTGGTTTTTTTAAATTGATATAGAATCACAGAGTCATCAACTGTTTGGAGCAGAAGGGACATTAAAGATCATCCAGTTCCAACCTCCCTTCCATGGGCAGAGACACCTTCCACTGGACCAAGTTGCTTCAAGCCCCATCCCGCCTAGCCTTGAACACTTCCAGGGATGGGAAAAGGTTTACATTTTATTGCCATTGAAATTTTTTAATAATTTTTCTACTGTAAATCAGCCAGATTAATGATAGCTTTCTAGGATAGACTGAGTAATCTATATTTGATGTGATGACATGTTGGGTTGGTAGGTAAAATAGTATTGTGAGAAAAGTGGACTAAAGTTTATCGACTTTATAAGAAGCTATTCATGTATGGAATGATGATTCCAGTGGTGGTAATAGGGCTAAGTCATAATTATTGGCAAATAAAAGATAAAAATAATGTTTTATGCTGCTAGGCAGTGATGCTGAGCCAGTAGATTTGGTTTTCCAACAGTCTTGATCTTTCTGTGTTGATTCTAATCCCAAGGAATAGGGGAAAAAGTAGGAGTGAGGGGAAAATGTACATGGAAATTAATAATTCTGAAGTATAAAAAGAATCATATGTGTATATATAGCAGAGAAGGGTGAATAGCTATTAGCCCTGTAACAGAAAAGATGTCATTCTGGACAGGGACACAGTACAAGAGAGGTTCAGGAACCACAAAAGACAGGATGGAACTTGTTCATGGTGTCAGAATGGAAGGAAGAAAGACAATAGGCTAGAAGAACTCTGGTGAATAGGTGTGTAATATATGTCTTCTGTCAATTGTGAATTAAATCAGGAAGCCATCTTATAAAGTCCTGTGAAGACCATAAGTAAAACCTATGCTGAACTTTGTGTTCTGTCACATTGTTAGTAATGTTTATGGTTAGACTGCCTTCATTCCTTTCCATTTTACTTGAAATATATGTATAAACATATATAGTAGTTAAAGTGTAGCAGTTGAAGAACAGCATGCAATGATGTCACAAATGATTCAGTGGGTTTATTACATCTTACTCATATTAATAACATCTATAATAATATAATACAGTTAGAACAAATACAAGGCAGCTATGGATTAGTGAGCTGTAATAGCATTGAGGAACTTCTTAGGAAGCCATAAAGCATGAAAGCAAAGCTTGCCTACTTTGTGCAGTCGCTAGGACATCAAGGTGGAAATATGGTCACGTAGATGAGCATTTGTATTTTATTTGTTTTAGTTTTGAACACGTATGCCTATGTATTGAATTCCTGTCTGCCTCGGGCAGATGTTGCAGCGTATTTATCTCAGCGTATTTATCTCAGTTTAAGTTATTTATTTCTGTTTCAGCAACTTCCTTTTTTCTTCTCTGTTGTTTCCTTTCAGTTCTGTCTCTGAAAACCTCCATTTTAAGTCCTCAAAATGGTACCAGGAATATGGAAGTGCAGTGTTATCATGTTGTGATACATGAAATGCATGCACAGGGCATGTTACAGTGCTAGCTATGATTAGTATATGTTTAATGATATTTTACAGCTTCTAATTGATGGCAGATTCATCAGAGAGATGCAATAATTGTTACATTAAGTGGACAGTTTGATGCATGTGATCTCATTCCAAATTTTTATCTGTAACTGAGCATTAAAAAAAGAAAATGAAACTGTTTAAATTGAATGTTAGAGATTTCTTTAGTTGTTTCGTTTCTTCCACCTCCTTTTTTCCCTGGATTTCCGGTTGTAAAATCTTTAGTGAAAACTATGTTTACTTACTTGAATATGTGTAGCAACTGTGAAATTTAATTCATGGTTTCACCATTTCTTCTTATTATTGTATTTTCTATCTTTTATAATGATATTGTGCTGCTTCTCATACAATTTCATTCTACTAAAATATTTTGGATGTGAAACCATTCTCCTTAGTAAAGTGTAAACCATAATTTGTGTTCAATTGCTTTAGGATTAAATTAAAGCTGTACATCCCTTTTGTGATGCCATTGAGGATTATGTAAATTTGTGTATTTGTAACTTTATATTTGGAGAAACCCATTCATTAAACCAAATAAAGTGGATATGAATTTCATGTCTAGTACAACAGAATAAAAGAGAAACTTAGGATATATAACTAACTTATACGTTACATTAGTCCAGCATGAATGGGTTCCTCAGCAGTCTTCTTATCAGTAAGTGTATCACATGGAGAGGCAGCTTCTGCTGCTTGTTTACCAGAGGTGCTGGCTTAAGGGAGGAAATAAAACTCTCCATGCTTGGGAATGTGCTGAATGTACTGTATTATGTCATGGGACTTCCTGTATGTGGAACAAGATTAAACAAATGAATGAAGGAGTGCTGGTCACCTTCGCAAGCCTGATGCTTAGGATACTTTTAGCAGTAATGCTGTGTAAGATATTTCAGTGTGGCAGCTCCTCCACGGCAGTGGTCACCCAATCTTGATTTCATACTAAACAATAAAATGAATGAAACTAAATGAATATATATTATATTATATTATATTATATTATATTATATTATATTATATTATATTATATTATATTATATTAGTTGTCCTGCAACAAAAGCATGCCATTCTTTACAAGCAGCCTTTCTTCCAATGAGTAAGTAAGAAGTGAGATAAGTGCACTGGAGTATTCAAAACATGACTGAGTTACTAAAAGGGGAGTTACTGCACCTAACTGACGTCCACATGCTCATAACACTTGGAAGTATTATGATGTATTAATCCTTGATAAAACACCTTCTGAAGTATTGAAGTTAAATTAATTTGGTCTGTCGTGTTCTGCTGCTGAACCAGTACCAAACTATAGTTTGAAATCAAGGAAGCAAGCTCTTCTTCATGTTAAAGACCGATTTAAACTTTTCAAGTAGAATTAACCAAAAGTTGCTAAAACCAGCTAATTATAGTGTATTAAAATATTATATTTCCTTTTTCTTTAAGTATGCTATTTAAAATTTCTAATTGTTTAATCTTATTTTTAATATTTGGTGTAGTACTGGGCATACTTTTATCTGCTCTCCTTTTTTGTGTTATGACGTTCTATCAGCTTGAGAATTCTTACTGCTAGACATGAACACTGTATTCCTGTGTTTTCCTGGCTTGGCCTTCCCTTCAAAAAGCGCCCTGCTGTGGTATTGTCTATCTCCTAGGCTAACATAGACTAGACTTGCTATTTTTATCACACTTGTGTAAGGAAACAGAAGTTTTATAAGTTGATGCAGTCATACTATCTGTCAGTCCCCCACAAAAATTCTTGAATATGTTGAACAACTTCAGACAAATTTGATGGAGAAGTGGAGGCCTCAAAGACACTAATATCTATGAAAACAGGTGGACTATGTAACAGAAACATGCAAAGTAGTGCATCCGCTGAGGAAAAAGGCTGCAGCATTAAGAATGCCCATGGTGTTATTTATAAAGTTCCATTGTTTACAGAAATACCTAGTTTTGTTGTTATTTTGCTTCCACCCATAATAATTTCTTTGTTTATTCTTTCCATGTCCAGTTGCTGTTGTGGGTGTAGAATTACTTGCCACATGTTGAGAGTTTTCTTTGAAAGTTGCTTCATGTGCAATTTGGTAGGAATCCCCTCTCCTTCAAATACAGTTTAGTTTGTGTTTTATGAAGAATGCCTGCTGTCTTTTTTGACTCTGACATTTAATCATTAAAATGTGAGGGGTTTTTTTTTTCACTTAGGAGATATGAAATTTACTAGGAAGATAATTGTGAAACTATTTCTTTTCTGAATTTTGACTTACATTGGCCAGAGGAGTAAAATATTTGTGAAAGTAGGTTACATCATGAGACTTCATTGAATATTTATTTACATGTAACAACCATAATGGTAGATGTCTTTGAGAACCTAGAAAGGGAAGAATTTGTAATGAATGGAAATGTTTTCTTTTTTTTTTTTTTTTGTTCATTTTATGGAACATGCTGAAAAGTTATTTGTGGCAGAAACACATTTTGGAATGGCATTCTGCTTCCCTAAAAAGTTCCTTCAGTTCCCAAAGTGTGCATACCTTGGCCATATTCCTTTCAATTTCAGCAACAAAAGGAACACAGGACAGAGACAACAGTGTCTGCACTAAATAATACTAGATATAAGTATTTAAAAAACCAATTAATTTTCAAAACTTAGTCTATCCAATGCAGTGATGAAACGTAGGTCCTGGGGAAACGAATACTGTGGCACATAATAACAAAGAATGGAGGAAAGGTCATGCAGAGGAGGTTGAAATGATGCCACATGAACAGCTTTACTTCAGGCATGTTCTGTTTTTTAAATACTTTGCTTTTGCAACTTCAGCATTCTTTTAATGTAGAAGATGAAACAAAAATTTCCTTTTTAAATGTAATCATAATAGCAATTCCTTTACACAGATTTACTGACCTCGTATTTATCACAGTGTTGTGAAATTTAGGCCTGCTCCTCAGACTTCACTGCTCCATCCAGCTAGTTGTAGCATTTTGCTGTTGTTCATTGTGGCACATGAGGAAGTAGAAGAAAATGAGACTAACATTGCAGGTAGACCTAATAATTACTTGCTATGAATTATTTAACATATTTAAATATAATATATGTATGCATTACATGTCATTCAAAAAGACCCCTGAGCACTTTAAGCTGTGTTTAAAAGAAAATTGGTTTTTTACACTCGCTTAAATGCACCCTCTGCTGGGGTAAAACACAACAGCTGTGAAGTGCAATGTGATCTGTAAGCACAAGTGTTCAGGAATTCTGTTTTATGGTTCGTCTGAAATACTGTGAGCAGCCAAAATCCAAGTATGTTCCTCTTAAGGCAAAACTGGGAACTCATTTATTGTTGATACACGGAGGAAAATATCACCTGTATCGTCTTGAGCCAGTGCTGATTTTTCTGTCTTAGAACCTGATTCTACTTGTTTGTCACAGGCTGAAGAGATACAATTTCTGGTAGTCTAATTTGTCTTTCAGAATTTCCATGTTTGTCAGCCTGATATATTTCTGTTAAGTGAAGTCGAAAATGACATCAAGAAACTGCTCGATGTTGTGTTTGTGTTGTTCCTTTGTTGAACTGAAAATACTTGTTTGCTTTTCAGAGAAACTGCATTTGCTGTGATTGTTCCTACTTTAAATCAAACAACCAAAGGCTACTTAAACTTACCTTGAGCTTCTTGCTACTGAGAATTGTATTAACTTCCTAAGAGTCTTGCCTTAGGTGGCAATGAGTGACTAAGTATGGGAACCAGCATCAGAGGCTTCTTTGGAGACAGAATGTATTGTGTGTGTTTTCCAATTACATATTAGCAGCTCCCCAGAAACGCTGCTGGTAGCATAAAGGAATTAAAAAATAATGTGTTTTCCCTTTTCCTGCTAAAAAGAGAAGTCCAAAAAGAAGAGATGCAGGTTTTTCAAAACTTAGATTAAGTTCACTGGGAAAAAAGTCTTAGGGTAAGTGTGGAAGCTCTGTTCCACCCCAAAATGAGTGACTTAGCAATTAAGCTCTTTTTGTTGGATTTTTGTTTCAGATATTTTGCTTTATTTCTGTCTTTTTTTTCTTCTATCAGGTTTTTAGTAGTAGATACCATTCCAGAAACCAGTGCATCCCAGTAAAGGCCATGTGTCACTTAATCATAATACTTTATCTGAAAGACCTGTGAAATAAAGAGACTTTAAAAGCAAATAGAATTTTTACTATGTATTCTCTAACCATAAGGGGATTACTTGACCTCCTGTGTCTTTTGCACACATCAGACTCTATACTTAAGCTGTCTTGAAGCTTGAGTTCATCCTCTAGGGATTTTCCTTTTGTCTGTCCGTCTACAGATAGAAAAATATGTCCAGTTATATTTAGCCATATGTTGACCATCTCTGTCTTTTGATTGTGAATATTATCAAACATAAAAATATTTTCAGTGATACTAACTGTGATAATGACATCTTTTTGATATTTTATGATTAACAGTTTGTGCGACTTTCTACTTAGCTTGTTAATAAGAATTTATTTAGGTATTCTTTGACCTCAGTACAGCCATTACTAAATTAACACTTGTGTTCCTTGTTGCAGAACTTTAGAGTTCCCTATAAAAGATTGTTTCATGGAGATTGGTGTTTTGAGCTTCATTGTTCAGTGAGACATTTCCATGTCTCATACATCCTGATATACATGGCTTTGTAACCTCTAACTGGAGATCTTCATGGGCATGTGCATGCTGCTCCCACTCAGGGCCTTGTTTCAGCTGTCTCTGCACCAAAGAACATTTAGCTGTTCCTTCCATTCAGCTTGAATGACAACTGCTGAGTAAAGGCCTGGTTTCTAAGCATGTCAGTGAATGGTGGCAGTCATTATCGCCTTATAATGTAACTCTCTTTATAAGACAACCTGTGGCTCTCAGGTGATGGAATATGGTGCTGCAGCTATATGGGGGTTTTTACCTGTTTTTAAACCACCACATATGGCTTGTTTTTCTTTTCTGACAGTGTATCTTATTTCATCTGACATTTTGTTTGTGTTGGAAAGTTAAAATGAGTAACAGTATTTCTATTTGAGAAAGCCTTTCACAGAAGCTGAATTCGTTTGTTGTTCAGAAATACCTTGACAAGTATGGAGAACTCTTCTTTTTAGTTTCAGTCTCTTCGTGAATTAGGGAGATGGTGTAACTGTATGTACAAAACCTAGTCAAAACTGTGCTTTCTAAAATTTTCAAAACCTTAGAGAATATCTGATAATTTCCTTGGGAAGTTCTACATTATATGTTTTGTCCAGTTAATTTTGATCCATCCGAGTCCCACGATTCTGTATTGGGGCAATTAAATTAGTAATTTTGGAATTACTTTCAGGTTTTGTGGCTCTTTCAAGTAGGTGAGTGCTACATGGTTAGACAAGTATTAGCCGCTGGGTTAGCCATCTACAAGTCTGCCATGTGATTTCCCACACAACAACTTATCTAAAGGTCTCAGCACTAATAAAAAAAATACTTTTCTGGTTTTGACGAATTTTGAAATTTTTTGTCTTCTCAATTAGAAATGTGAAATATCAGAACTTCCCCATCAAATATTTGGTGTTCATTCTGCTGTCTTGACCTTCTGTGTAAAGCACTGGATTTACGCAATAGATAAATAAGAATACAGATAAGAAATGTAATATTGTCTTTTCACCCGGAAGGTAGTGCAGCTTCTCCCTTGGTTCACAGTTGTAGAAATACTTCCACAGATGTTTATGTAGAACACTCTCCTTCACTGACGTTCAAAGCATTCATCTGCAGCCTAACTTATCTCAGTCTTAAATGAGCACCTGTTTTTGGCACCACAGGAAATAGTGGAACACAAATAACAAGCAAATTCCTTTTCTGCTAATTGCAGAAGGGTTACTGGTAAGGGATCTGAAAAGGACCAGAGTTTTGGCTCCCTTTTCCAGATAGCTCAAATGTCTCAGCTGATCAACGAGCAAATGCCTCTCTAGATTATGACTCCCTTTAGTTATTGCTTAATGTAGTTAGAGTGCTATGATTTTATCTGATTTATAATCTTGTTTCTGGACAGCAGTGTGAGTATCCTGACAGTATTTTGTAAGGTCGTATTGTTAAATTCATCATCTAGTTCATAATCAGCATAAAACTATATTGTAAGAGTTGATGTAGGTTTACGTGTTTCATCATGACAGGAAATTGTTACTGATTTTTAGAGGAAGACTAAGTCTAAACCCTAACCATAGAAAAAGAGAAGTTTTTACCACACTGAAGAATGATAATTACCAACGAGAACTAAAAAGATTTAAAAAGAACTATACTAGGTATTAAATACCTTGCTACAGATTGTCTTTACCCTGCAATGAGTTCCATGTATCACTTGTGCTGGTAACATTCCAGTCAAATCAGTATTCTATCCAGCCTGTGAAGTAGAAATGTCAGGTGGGGAGCCAGGCTGGTTATTGCTGGCACTAATGAAAACATCATGCAATTGAAGAAGTAACAATAGCAGTAACAATAGCTCTCACTTCTTCTTTTTAGTCTGTTCCTCAAAAACTTGCTTGCTGGGTTGCAAACATTGAAATTAAGCTTCCCTGTACTAAATGTACAATTCAGTACTTAGCAGTGTGCCATTGGCCTGCTTTCAACCTGCTAAATGCAATTTGGTTTTGTTCAAACAAGGTATAAAATGTTGCCTGTAAGTAGTACACATTAAAGTTAAGTAAGAACATAACATTATTTCTCCCTATTATTTTCTTACTGCAGTATTTTTCTTGCATGTAATGTTTCCACTCTTGTATCCTGCTCTCTGAAGGTTCCTCGGGTGGAGGGATTTGCTTTGTTACCTTTTAGCAAAAGCAGTTATGTTCACCAGCTGTAATGCTGACCCTTTAATGGAGTTCTGGATATATGAAATGTACTTTTATAAAAACTCTTTGTGTTTGTTTTAGACTCAAAACACACTTGAACATAACTCATATAAGTGGCTTGCATGCATGTGCCGTGAGGTTTTGAGTCATATAAAGAAATCTAAACATTTTTAAACGGCTGTACATGTCCATATGCTTATGAATAAACCCATAAATATTAATACTTTTCCCGTGGAACTGTAGGCAGTTAAATTTCATAAGGATTTTTAATCTTGGAGAATTCAGTTATTGTTTCTATAAATTCTGAAACACTATAAGAAATACCTAGCATCTGTCCTTGCTTTTAAAAGTTACAATTTCTGTGACTTTTATTCAATTTTCGTCCATGCATCAGTGAATTCACTGTAAGAGTTTAATTCTCTTTAAAAACCCCACATTTTAAAAACTCCACTACTGTAAAGCATTTAGATTTGGCAGCTGTGAGTTGTACAGTAAAGTGGGATTTCAGATTTAATAGATTACTTGCATTTCTAGATTCCATGCAGTTGTCAAATGGTTGTCTTGATCTCTGGAAAATGTAAGAGATAAGTAAAAGACATGTTTAGTATCAAGTCTGGATTTTCTAGTTTATTCTGACCACTAGGGAGAAAAACGCCTTTATTTCAGTATAAAATAGATACAAAAGAAAAAAATAACTGTGTCTGATTTCATTAAAAATATCCTATATAGTAAATATAATATGAGTAGGATTTGGCTTTGATATTTTACGCCTGTGACGATTTCACATATTAGGGTTTTTTTCCGAGAAGCCTGCCCAGTACTAATTAAAACCAGGGAATTTAACTTCTGCATGCTTTTGTAAAAATGAAGCTGTTCGGATTAATATCTTGACTGCAAACTGAAAGGAATTTCACAAGACTGTGTCAGATAATTTGTAAAGTTTTAATAAAAGGAGCTATGTAACGTTTGTACTGATCATATGCTTTTTTTCTTTGCAGATTTAGAAGGTGTTTTCGATATTTGATGCATAAAAACACCTAAAATGATCTAGTTACAGCATAGCATATAATAAATTATGCTGCCATTGCGTGCTTTTCTAGGAACCCTTATTTGTAACAGATTCACTCCTTGGAAATAAAAGAAGTGAAGTAGCCTGAATAGTATCACATGATGGCACTGTTTCCATTTCCACCTCCAATATTATGAAATAAAGCTATAATAAACTGGTATTAAAATGGTATGTAATTCCAATATACTTGGTATAATTTATGTAAAAGAAAAATCTAACCACTCTGGTTATTAATATAGGTATTAAAATGGATGCATAGTTTTCTTAGAAAATTGTTTTGTAAAACTTAGCATATTGATAATATTCCTTACTTTTATTGTAGAACAAGAATTCTCCACAATATATAGTGTTTATGAATGCTGAACTGTACAGATTCATTTAGCATTGTGTTAGAAAAAAAACCCCTGTTAATTGTTGTATAAATGGGATGTTTTATTTTTTGTTTTGATTTTATTGTGGAAAGTAAGCTAATGGCTGGCCTTTTTGTATTTAATATAAAGCCTTTTTGTGGTAAATTAGATCATTAATACAGACACATTTTTAAAAAATGCAAATTAGCTTTCCATGAGCAGAAAAGAGCTTAAAGTGTAGTAAGGTCAGAGGCAGGATCAGACATATTTGTAAAATGAATTATATTCAAGTAGGAATATGAGGGAAAATATAAATGTAAAAAAGTCAGTGATTTATAGTATATAGATGGTAGATGTCATATTATTTAATTTTAAAATATTCTGACTGGATACCCATAAATGTTCATGTTCTTTTTAGTAATATAAATTAATAATCACTTCTAAATTAATATTTTCTATTTGTAGATTCATCATTATTAATTTTTAGGAAAACACATTGCTGATTAAAAAGAAAAAAGGTGGTGGGTGTGATTCTACTATGCTGCAGATTACTTTAGAGTAAGGTAAATATCCAGTCCCACCATTCTCTCATGAAATTAGACTATTCTGTACATTTCTCTGTTACGGGCATTGTTGCTAAAACAAAACAAAATAAAAACCCTGCAAGAGAAAGTAAGAAAAATACCCACTGGTGATGCAGAGCTAATAGCTGGGGTTTGGATATGTGCCAGATGGGTGCTTGCACTCCAGGAATGTCGTCTGCCAGTATAAACTTCTATTCTGAGCAGTGTGAGGCTTTTCTGTGTCTTTTTTTGATGTGAAATCAGGGGCAAGAGAAAATGTGTGTTAAAAAAAACCCTGTCATGTAAATTTCACTTCTATTTCTATTCTAATATCAAATTAGCTAAATAGAAGAGGGCATAATATATTCTTCTGAACTTCATCAGTAAACTGTTTTTAATAAGAAAAAATTGTTTCAGTAGACCTTAAAAAGAATATATTTATATACAGTATGTCATAACATCTAATCACTGAAAACAATTGCTCCTGTTGCTAAAATCAGTGGTAGAATCTCACTGTACCAATCTATTAAAATGTTTTAAAATAATTTGATGTCTCTGCTTTGCTTTAATCAGTAAACAATACTTGCATACTTTCAATTTGACATATTAAATTATTTTCTAGATATTCTGGTTAGAAGTACTGCTTTACAGAAGTGTTTCAGTGTTACACTACCTCTCAGTATCTAGTAGTCCACTCCCTTGTATCATTTTAGAGAGAGAGATTAAAATTACTATCATTTTGAAATTTTTTACAAAGTTTTTAAAAGATCTAGTGATGTAGCTGGACTCAAGTAATAAATTGCAATAGATAAAGAAAAGCATTCATTACTCACAGCTGTCTATTCATTTATATGTCCCATTTGTTCATGTATGAGGTGAAGAATTCCAGAATACAGTAAGTGAACACTGCTCTGCTCAGTGTATTTCACCATTCAAATTACTTGCAATTTCACAATGCCAGTGTTACTTCTCAGGACAAATTTCATACAATAATAATTCTGTGATTATTCATCCAGTTTAATTAATTCAATTAAGTAAGTCTGCTGTCAGGTGTCCTTTTAATAATTGAATCAACATGCAGATACATAATAAGCATAAAAGCATTTCTGTGGCTGCAGTAAATTTGGATCCAAAAGAATCTGCTATTCCACTACATTTGATATAGATTATTCTATAATATTTCAGTAATGGGTTGCACAAAGGCTGCCTTTTAATTCTTTGCTTTCTCAAATGTCTTTATATATAATGGTTTAAAACAGAAGGTGTTCAAAAGAGGGTGACCTTTTTCCATTACCATAGTTCCTGTCATTAATGCATTATAATTTTCTTTAGAAGTCTGGAAAAAATGTGTATATATGCACTCTGTAGCAGGTATGAATCCAAGTGTGTTAGTGAAAGTTAAGAATTGTCTGTTATTACTAAAAAAGGAGGGGGAAAAATAAAAGAAAAATGTGAGGAAGTAATTTTATTGTTATTTTTACTGTGAAAGTTTAAACAAAATTTACACTTTATACCAAGCAGTTACAGACTTGAGAGTTTTGGCATTTGTAATCTGAACGAATAGCAGTTGACCTACTCAGATACTAAAAATAATATGCCCCTTAACTAAATTTAAAGCCAATAGAATGTTGTATTAGGCTGGATTGTGTATAAAGGCTAGTAATATATCTTCATACTCTGCAATATATTACCATAGATGTTGTTTTAATAACATATATATTAAAAAACATGGTAAATGATTTACTTGGCATACTCTCAATGGTGCTTGATGTCATAATTATTGTAAATATTAATTGCTGTGCTAAAAATGTAAGCAGGATGACTTTGTATTAGATGAAAAAATGAAAATAGTCTGTGTACGGGTAAATAGATAATCATACAAAAGTAATTGGGGTTTTAAAACCCCAATCTATTCTGCCAGCATGAGCTCGTTTGCATGTTAATCACAAGAGTGATTTCCTACTTCACAAGGAAGTCCACACTCTTTCATAACCACTTTTAATTGCATTTAAAATGTTGCAGGGTTGAGATATTAGAAATGGAGGTGTATCAGTGTCAAATTAATAAAAAAATGTTTCTGACAATCTTTATGGGCTATAGATTATAATATTATGGGCTTTTTTGTTAGAAAATACAAAATGTGTTTTAGGATATGTTTTAAGTGAGGCATGTTAAATGATAAAAACAGATTAATTTTTCCATAGGTTTTTTCTTTAGAAATTCGATAAATGGAAATCTCCTTGTAGCTGGAAAGTATAGAATACATTTTTATTAGTAAATTTTACTTACAGGTTGACCAGTACTTTCATTAATTTCTCTTTAATCAATAAAATAGTAAATTGGCAACAGTTAAAAATGTGTTTTTATGATAAAGCATAAGGCAGTGTGACATTAGAAAGGTGTATGCAAAATTCCTTTCAGTTATATACCATTTTGCTTATATTTTTATTCAGAGGAATCCAGTTAATGATTTTAATGGAAAATAATTTTACTGCTTTCATATACAGATTTTTACTAATTATTTTGAAATCATATGCTAAACATAATAGAAATCAAAAAACCAATTACAGATCAGAATTCATATAATTTATGTATGCTGCATGCTGTCGCTTGAAATTTGTCCTAAAAATTACAGAAATTGTGACAAAATTTCTGTATTTGTTATTATTTATGGCTAACTCTGCCTTTAGAATTAGAGATAGGAATAAAAATAGTAGAAAGCTATGTAATAGTTCTTTTTTCCCTTTATGTTCGGAGTGGTGCAGTAATAAATGGACAACATTTTAAGTGATTTTGTGATATTCATATAAGATTCAACAGAGCTTCCTCTGTAATCTGTAAAAGGCCAATGTCAAAGTAAAGACAAAATGACTTGTTCTCTGAAGACAGGAACGAAGAAATGTAGCTCTCTAATAAAATAGTGTTAAGTTCACAATGGTTACATTGTGATCAGTCTCAAAGATACAAAAACTAATTTTTAGTCAAGCTGTTAAAAATTATATATTTAAGAAGATGAAAAGTTTGAGGATTAAAGAAAAATCACTCACAATTTTAAAGAGGGTATATTTGCTTTCATCACCAGGTGTTCTTTCTAATATAAATTACCAAGATGATGTTTCCATAACATAGCTTGGGGTGCTCTGGAGATTAAAACTACCAAAACAGACCTATTAAATTTTTCATAGGGAGGGTCCACCAGGGATAATAAGCCAATATTCCTTGTTCCATATTCCAGATGTTTTATGTAATTCTGCATCTTGCTAAAGCTAAATTGTAGCTTTTCCAGAAAAAATGTACTATGGAGACCAAGATGAAAGGCAAGAACTGTTGAAATGTTAATTTTACTATCTGCTGTTGAGGTCTGTTACCTTTCTTGTATTTTTTTCTTACTCCCAGTAGCTCAGTTCTGTTTTATGAATGTTGTGGTATTTCAGTTGTTTGAAGTTTTGAAACTTGGAGCGTGACTTTGACTTGGCAAAACACAATGCCACATGGTGTGTGACACGCTGATGGATAGTCTTTGATCCATATGATTCACAATCTTCCTACTTTCAACTTGATTCAGGATGAGAAAAATAAAATTCAACAGTAAAAAAGTTTTAGCAATAATCCTTGTAACATAAACCCAGAAAAACTATAAATAAAATAGTTCTATGTAGTAATTTTCAAGTAATAATATAATAAACAAAAATATATTTTGTTGGTTTTTTTCATCTAGACTGTGGACATTTAAAAACAATATTGGGGTTATTGCACAGCCATGGAATATTTCTGCATTGATCTGAAACAGTTAATGCTTTAAAATAAAGTACTGTTGTGCTTCACAGATCAGTTGGCAAATGTGATGAAATAAATACCCTAGGCCACTTTTCTGATTCCCATTCCTCAGTCTCCTGTTGTACTCCGGTGATAGCTGACCAGCAGAAGAGTTCATGGACTGAATCCTGCTATAGTTTGGAACAGACAGGGATCTGGTCTAAGTGAAGTGATGTCTAATTGGTTTTTTTGATCTAACACGAGATATAGGTGGTAGATGGGGATTATAGAAGAGGAAGGAATTAATGCATTGCGAAGGGCACGTCTTTTGCCTCCCATTCAGGTGGGCTATTCTAGGAACAGCAAGAGGCACCTGGCTGCTGGCTGGCCCATAGGTTTTTTCCACTGTTTGACTATTTTCAACATAGTTGTTCAGATGCATTGTTCTGTGATAGATGTTTCTCACTGCATGACTTCTTATATTAATTGAGTTTCCTAAAACTGTTACTTTTATACTTTATAATTTATTACACTGCAATTTCTGAAGGTAAGACTTGTATGGAGGCTTGTGCTATTAAAGGCTAATGCCCTGATATAAATATTTAATGAAGGCTTATAATTTTCTTACATTTGATCTTCCTGATCCTTAGAAATTCAGTTGTTATCAGTTTTCTCTTTTTTTTTTTTTTTAATTTGTTGAATTTCCCTTCAGTTCTTTTATAAGATTGGAAAATAAGTATGCAGATCATACTGTATACCAGGGAAATTCAGAAAGTTGCAGGAGAGAGACTATTTGCTAAAATTTTAGAATTGGTTTTAATTAACCTAACTTAATTTAACTTGCTTTCCTTTGGAAAACAAAGTCAAGATTTAGTAAAAAAATCCACAATATTTTCATCCATCCAACTTGGAAGTTCCTATTCCAGTTCATTTGACTTCCAGCTCTTTTAGAAAAACTACAGGCAGAGATGTGATTATCCTCCTGAGTCTAAACTAAGAAACCAGGTAAACTCGGTCTCCGTTCCATATGTTTTTGGGAGAGAAATCTGGGGAAATTTCTTTCTGGCCTATTTCTACATCATAAAGAAGGAAAGACGTGAAAAGCATAAACTCTTTTATGTACATGTTTTTCACCTGTGGGGAGAAAAAAGTGAGAAAACATACAATCTGTTCCTAAAGAGATTTCCTCCTTTGCCATATATGGCTACACTGCCTTAAGGTGTACTATGCATAATATAAATGCGACTGTTAGGAGAACTGCATCAGTTCTAATATAAACACTGAACCTTTCTAAACCCATCTTTTTGGCCATGACTTTAAACAAAGTGTGTTTAACAAGTCTTTGTAAAATCAGGTTTTTTTAAGATAACTTCAGTAATCTAATTGTTTTTATGGTTCTATATCTTCAGAGCAAAAAAGGCCTTCTTGTGGAAAATAGAGACACTTCAACTTTTTTTCTTGTCACTACTTGGCAAACTATTAAATCTCTGAAAATGAAATGTATGTGATTTTATTCTTGCTCTTACATGCCAAATTAAGATTGCTGTTGTTTTACACACTCAAGATTTTTTCTTTGTATTTTATTTTCTTCTTTTGCAATAGTTTAAGTATTAGGGCTGAAAAGTGGGGCAAAATGATCCTTTTATCTTTTAAACATGTACAGTCAGTGATTGTAACCATTTTCCCTAATCTGTTTCCATAGTTTGTTTCTACTTTTTGCCTAGAGGCAGTATGGTGTGATTGTTCTGCCACAGTTCATATTAGTTATTATGAATTTTGCAGTTTTCAGCTCAAGTCCTTTAATGTCTAGTATTAATAAAAGCAGCAGAGTTCCCCAGTTTGAGTAGAAATTTTATAAGTGTGTGGCAAAGTAATGGATAGCATTTGAGTTGGATGGCTTATAGCTGATGATTTTCATTTGGGACCAGTGTCTTCTAGGTTAAGCCTGAAAAGAATCCCTCCAAGTGTCTTATGGCTACACTTGATACTAGTATCTTTTGTACTTCATTTTAAAGTAGATCTGTGCTATTCACTGTGGTGAAGACTTCAGAGTCTAAATTTGCGGACTGTATTTCATTTAAGAAGAAAAATATTTCAGAGTTCTTGCATTCCTTACAAAAAGCCCAAACCCTTGGACTTTCAGTAAAGATGTATATGGGGGAAGTAGCATAGTGTGAGGAATAAACCTGTAAACATGCTTTAGGTATGTTTTACAAACCACTTCTAACATGGCTGTGTTTTCCACTCTCCTGTGTTTCACCATTATGGCCACAAATCCAAACTTCTTAACAAGGAAATAGTGGATCAAAATGTACTTTTAAGTAGTCATATCGTATTGTGGTATTGTTAATGTATAAAATCAGAAAGTATCAGAGACCCTACCATGAGTTACATAGGATGTGGAGAAAGACAGAGAAGGTAGTAAATCCTGGTATTTGGAGAATGATGGAGGCTGCATTTACATTGCTAAAGGCCAGGTTTTGGTCCAGCCAGGTCACGTGGAGTGACTTGTGCCTGTTTAGAAATAGGACAGCCCATGGTTGAGCATCCTGACATTTCATGTCCTGCATGGCTCTGGTGGCCTAGGTCTCTTTGAGCCAAGGCCTGTTTTCCACCCCGAAAGAAAGTGGCACAATATCTTCTGTCCTTATCTCTACACTCTCTTTCCCTTCACCAGCTGTATTGACTGCCCAAACAGAGAGGCCTCCACTATGCTGTGTGCTGGGCCAGTCCCTGCTTTGTGCAGACTTTGCCTGTGCCTGAGCATTGCCTGGGATGCTGCCTGTTGATGCTGGCTGGGGTTAAATGGTGATGGGCAGTTGCGGTATGATGCTTGAGCCAGTCCGGGCTCTATAAGAAAAGTCTAGCTTTTGAGACAGATAATGCTCCATGGTGGTTCATATTTTTGGGGGGAATTGTTGTCTTAGAGTGCCTGAACAATGTGGCCATTGTCTTGCAGCATGTGGGATTCTTGAAGAAAGATGCTGCAGGCTTCAGGTTTACAGCAACAATGATGACATGGATGACAGCTCCATGATACCAACCTGGAGCAGGCTCAGGAACTGGTTTTCTTTTAATTGTGTCTGAATTTATTTGTTTTGGAAAGCACTGCTTACCTTCTTGGCTTCTTCTAGAAGAGAGCCTAGAAATGTATTGATGTACATGAGATGTGATGGCCAAAGAAGGGAGGGTACCAATGGTTTTCTCATGTGAATGTCTTATGATTTTTGTTATGCTAGTTCCATTTATTTTCTTTCTATGTTGCTTTGAAATTTAAGGAAGGATCAGGTAGAAAAAACTAAGAGGTATAGGCTTAAGTTTTATGGGAAGAAGTTTTGAGGAATATAAGAGAGAATTAGTCCAAATGTCTAACAAGATAGGACAGAGTTGTTCCTGTAAAACCTACTGAAATTTCTCCCAGGGAGCTGATGTTGCAGCTGCTGCTAATTCTACAGATTTTTCTAACCACGTAGCCTGTGTCTGGGTTCCCCCTGCGTGTTTCATTTTTTTTCCTACTAAAAATATTCTAAGGAATCTCTTCTCTTTCATTCTGATGGGAGGAGAGATGTGGAGGTTGGATTGCCCTGATTTTATTTCCTTTGCTTCATCCTTCAAGAGCCCCTGCTCATGAAGAGGTGGTGCCACCTCTCCAACAGCCCGTGTTGCCTTGCAGCTCAAAACACTTTTTAGGGTGGGCTGGAAGCAGAAGCACCTGAGGAAGCCACAAATGTTGTGCTATATACTAAGTCCAGTTCTTGTCAAGCTGTTTCAGTTACTTTAACTAATATGATTCTTACTTTTAGGAATTATTTTTGTCTACACTTGTAATTTAATATGATCTTCTATCAATGAAACAAGGATCATCCGTATGAGTTTCCTCTTTGAAGTTCTTTGAAGAACTTCAGTTCTTACAAAAAGGTAAAATTCTCATTGCCAACTGCTTTTCTGTTGTTTACTTTACACTGAACATTTCTGGTCAGATCCTGAGCTTGTATATTCCTTGATACTTTGTGTGAAAACCCAGTCTTTTGCTGTCCTCCTTTTTACTGTGTCTTTCTTCTGGTCATTGGTCTGCTGTTTGCTTGGCCTGCTGTGGTCGTTGGGATAGGAATCCAAGTCATAGCTTTGATTATCATGGGTTGTCTTATGCCATGTGCTGTAGAAAAACAAAGAAATTCACCTCTTCCCTTAATACTTAGAGTGCTTTGGAACTCCAGCTACCTTAAGGCTTCACAATACACCAGGGCCCCAGCTAAGCATGGGTGATGTCATAACAAACATGTATGAAGGTACAGGAGAGATGAAGGCACTTCTTATATGTTTATGTGTTGCTGTGTTGTGATTCTGTCCTCTGCCATGTTACAATATTTTGTCCCTTTCCATATCCTATTTACTGTCCAGGAACACACTTAGGGATGTTTGAATATTATTGTAAGGGTTATTCCTTCACATTGAATCTGAGATTTTACTTTTTTCGACCCTGAAAAAGTTTGTATTGTGCTGCTGAACGGATGTTTTTAATCTTCTTTAAAGTCTTTCTGTAAAGCAGTAATTTCCATGTTTACATTGTCAGTTTTCAGTGTTTTTCCAGTTTATTACAAATGGCCTATTTTGGTGCTCGTATTCAAATTAATCTCCAGAACCTTAAGGATCTATTACTTTAGGATACTTTAAGACAAGACTACTACTAACAAAATCTGAGTATATCAGTAAAATTCTTTTGTGTCTTCCACTTTCCATCGTGTATAATTAGTCTGTTTGTTCCTTTCTAGTCATATCCTGAGTAACGTGTCATATATACATATAATTTTACACTAGTTAAAGATCCTACAAAGGTTGTATTTCTGTATGCTAGGAGCATAATCATATGCCTAATTTTTCTACATTTTTCAAGTTCAGTCATGCCTTTAACAGTCTCATTTTGTTTATGAAATAGAGAATATGAAAGGTTCTCTGCGATTTTTTACTCTTGGAATATAAACTCGTGTTGTGCATAAGACGTGGCATTTTGTGGTGAGATTTTATTCTGTTACCCAGAAGATATTTGGGTAAGTGAAGATACCCTATGAATACAATACCTTCAGTTTCAAGGAAGTATTCCTGGAAGATTTTTAGTTTTCCTGTCTGGTCTTCTGATCTTAATTTTCATTTTCAAATAATTCTTTTTCCTTACTCAGAAGAGATCACTGCTACAAAATTTTACTATGCCTACTTCTTTTTTATTATGTATGCTTAAATTTTCAGATTACATTTTTTGCAATGTAAATATGATACTTACAGAGGGTAATGTAACAGGCTGCATCTCCTCCTGTGCTTTATGAAACATGAGGGTTCAGTTCAGTCAGTAACTGTATTATCTGATTGGATGTCAAATTCCTGGTGACCAGATACCCACAATGGCTTTAACATCAATATAAACAGTAGCTGGGGCATGGTGTGTTCCCAGAGCCAGCATAATAGTTGTGTCTTTGTCTTAAAAGATAATGGTGACTGTACCATGGAGCCACTTTTGGAATGGGCTTGGAGGAGGCTGTAATATGCAATCACATCTTGTACAGAAAGGAAGCTATTTTATTCCAACTAAAGCCATTGCTTCTGACTGGCAGGTTGGATTTAGATAGTCCACTGGTATTTAGGGTGATAAGTGAAGTTTTAAGGTGCTGCTCTATCTGTAGATATTTTGTAAATAATTTTGGTGCTGAAGATGGGAGTGCTTTTTCTCATCTGAGTGTCTCTAGGGTCAATCTGCAGTCATTGGATGTTACGTGATAATGAAGAACTTACTGTTTATCACAAAATTTTAACCTTCCTTTTGAAAACCTGCATAGAGGAATACTCTGTGAGTTCAATATGTAAGAAATGTTTTCAGGTTAGCTGAATTGTCTTTTAAACTATTCCAATTTATGGTCAACATAAGAACTGGTCACGGTGTTCTGCAGTGGTTATGTTACCTTGGGATTTAAAAAAGCATAACCTTCCTTTTCTCATTCTTTATGTTGTCAAGGGTCTTTGCCCATTTGACTAGTGTGCCATGGGACTTAACTATGCATCATAACTCCATGTCTGTAATTTTTCTGAAATACCATGTTTCATCCTCTGAATATGGACTTTTTCCTTTGTAGCTAGAAGTGCAACTTTACACGTGTGGTGGTATGAAAAGTATTCCTTTTAAGTAAAACATTTTCAGAGATTCAGATCATTTCATTCTAGTAGCTGGCTCTCCTCATTATCATTTCCTGTATTGTCAGCAAACGTCATCAGTAATGAATTTGCAATTTCTTGAAGGTCATTGATAAAAGAGTGAAACAGTATGGGACCAGTAACCCATCACGGCAGATCGCTCTTACAAATGCCCTTAATATAATTCCCTGTTTGCAATTACATTCTGAGACTCACTGATTTGTCTGTTTCTAATCCATTCTAATCCATAACATATTTTTGATGTTAATTTTGTATCGTTCTTGCTTTGAAGTCCTGGAGTAGTGCTCTGCAAGCTAACACACACAAAGTATTTTTCACTGAAGTCAAGTGGGATGGTTTGGTTAAAACCAGGTGTAAGTAAAAGGTGGCCATAGATTAGAGGCCTGAATATTTTGTTTGAACACACAGTGATGAATTTTTACTAATACTAGCAAAGTTACTCTAAAAATTCCTAACTTCTATATTTAAGAAATATGATACTGTATTGCTGTATAGTACAAAAAACATGGAGACAGTCTGTATTAAGAGAATTTTTTTCTGATTTTCTTTTTTATAATTTTCTGAATTACGAGGAACAATTTTTCTAGCTTGAAGTTACTTGTAGAATAATTTGATTTGAGAAGACCATTTATTTGAAAGTTTGAAATAAACTTGGCATATTTACTGTGCAACTTCAAAAATCAGTCTATAAAAGCATTGTGTTCACAGTGTACAATACAATTTCTTATGAGGAACTTTGAATAAGAGGTACTGGAGAACTGCTATCTGTCTGTCATTGAAGTTCACAATAAAGTCCAGTTTTTGGGGTTTTTTATTATTATTACTTTTATTACTATTGATAGTAATTTGTAGTATTTACTTATTAACAGTAAGATTAATAGTTCAGGAGTTGGTCTCCATGATCCTTATTGGTCCCTTCCAACTTGATATATTCTATGATTCTGTTGCTTTATAATATAGTTAGATTTAGGGTTTTTTGGTGGTTTGGTGGTGGGGATTTTTGGGGTTTTGTTGGTTGGTTGCTTGGTCGGTTGGTTTTTTTGGTGGGGTGTAGGTTTGGTTGGATTTTATTTTTTAACAAATAGTTTGTAGCTGTGGAAACTTGTGGCAAAACACGACTGGAAAATGTGCAGAATTTTGTTTTCCTGGTATGTGTGGTATTTATGCCTCCTTAGGGTTTTGCATTGGTATTGATACAGGATTAATAAGAAAGCTGCTCTATTCTTAGCTCATATTTAATTCTCTGTATTGAGCTATGGTACTATGGATTATTTCAACGCCGTGTAGTGTTTCAAGTGTAAGTTAGAGGTTATTGCCAGGTGGCAGGAATGAGGCATATAAACATTTTATGGACAACAGATGCAGATAAATGGAGGAATTTATCTCGTGCACAGTATACTTGTTTGGCTAAGAGATACAGCCCTTAATAATTCCTCTATGCTGACTGATATTGGACAATTAAAAGCGTATAAATTACTCCAAGAGTAATTACTGCAAAGAGAGAATGATCATAACTTTCTATGCATAAAAACTGCTTCTCAAAAGTGTTGCAGTGATTCTTTTTCTTCTACATTGTGGAAGAAAAGCATAGAAGAATGATGAGTAGCAGGAAAAAATCTCTCAGGTCTTCTGGTCTCCAATTACTAAATTACAGCTAGTCCTTTTTATTTATCTTTATATTAAAGGGTTATCCCAATTGCATGAGATTTTCAGAATGCTGTTGTGTTAGAAGCTAAATAAATATGTAATAGAAATGCAAATACAGTTGGCCATTTGTTACGAATATATCCTCATTGGCTCTTGATGGTAGGATACAAGCTATAATCTATTTTGCTTGGATATACTTTCCCCCAGGATAAAACAAACCTGCTATAGTCCTTAGATATATAAAGTAGTTGTGCAGAGGCTGATGCTTAGCTCAATTACAGCTATCATATTCAGGCCACTAAAGTCCACAGAGTTGTATCAGAATCTGTGAGAAGAGAATCAAGGCCATAAAGTACCTTGGCTGTATTGTCCGGTGTTTATTTCTGCCGCTGAGGCTTTTCTTAGTTAAAGAAAGCTTTTAGGTTGAGGAAAACAGATGGGTATCATTTGAGAAAGATAGAAGTGAAATAATTTATTCTGATAAAATTTTACTGAAATAAAATGTCATGATATACATTACAAAGTTGTGGTCATTCTTTAAATGAAGAGTATTAGTAATAGAGTTTAAAAATTCTACCTAAATATACATTTTCTGTGTAAGTGGGCTTAATATATTTTTGCAACTAGATTGCTGGCGCACCTTTTTTTTTTTTTTAGATTTCTGTAAAAACAAACTAAAGCGAAATTCGATAAACCTCAGCCCTGAAATTATTTTTAAACAAAGTTCTGCTGGTGACAGCTTATTTTCTTAAGTAAACAGATTCCATATGTGGTATTAAGTAAATCATTTTGTGATTTGATAGTGGTGTATTAGGGTGAGACATCCTGTAATGTAGCTATGTCTGAAGTTATTTACTGTTTTTCCTCTGCCAAATTGTGATTGTTTAGTCTGCTAACACTTGTACTGAAGTTTTTTCTGGGTAGTGGTTAGCAGTTGTTTTCAAAGCAAATGTTAAATCTAAGAAGACATTCCTTTAGAAAAAATCCTGTTCTGGCAGAGGAATTTGATTTGTGTTCTTGTTCAGTGTTCCTTTACTGTTTTTAGTATGGCTGTTGAAATCTATACCTTATATGATCTCATTGTACTGCCTGCATTTCATTAATGAGTGACTCTGTTTAGGACTTGGGGAGTGAAATATTTTTCATATGACACTACCCTATATGATTGCAGTGCACCAGCTGCAAAAACCACGGGCCATCTGATTTTGTGGTTTTTGAGGGTGTAAAAAGTTCAGTTGCTTATGCTAGAGCTTATATCTGTATATTATACCATATGGAAACGGAACTACTGTAGACTTGGAAGGAAAAAGAGAAAATCAAGTTCTTTATCCGTGGTTCAAATGAAGATGAAAAATACATATCTTGCAGTGTGGAGGATTACTGGTACTACATGGCATTAAAATATTTTTGCATAATAGAATAAAGTGTATTAAAATTTTGCCACAAAATAATATTTTTAAAGAAAGATGACAGATGTGTAAACTGCTTCATCAAGATAATGTTATTGATACTTAAATGCATTTACTTTTCTCTGTTGATATTCTTTGTTTCATTTCCTAGAGGAGAGAAAGCAGTCCATTAGAGCCTCAGTGGGCATTATCCTGATTACCCAGAATATAAACTAAAAATACTTCAAGAAGTTGTATTTCAGCCCTAATTTGGGAAGTTTTAAACTAGTTTTGAATTTAACAAGTCCAAACACAATAATCATTCCAGTTGTCACTGTTTTGGGGTTCTTCCTTCAGTAGAATCAAAGTATAAGCAACTACCTATGAATCTGTGGAGTCATATGTTAGACACAATTGCAAATTGTCTGAAGTTACTCTTTTAAATGGCCAAGTAAAAGCAATCAAATGAAATTCAAAGGGTTTTACCACTCTTAAATTCTTGGGAAAATTTTCTGTGTGGTCTTTAATATAGTGAAGTCTATCCTTAATTGAATAGGTTGCAAAAGTAAATTCATTGCTTTTGCATGAAGCCATAACAAGAATAAACACCAGTATTCTGATTAGGAATTGATCAGGTGGTAGTGAATAAATAGCCATTTCATCTTACAGATGAGATTTGCATAGTTTTTTCTTTCAGGCTAACCGGAGGATTGTGTGTGTGTTTTCTGTGATAGATATGCCTGAGATTTCAGAAGGGGCAAAGTTAAGAAGCATTTGAGTATTTCTAATGATAAAGCACCAATTTGTGTTCATACACACACACTGTGTGAGCGATTTTGAGATCCATTTTGGAGTCATCTCTGAAAGCAACAGAGAAGCCAACACTGAGCAAACTGCAACCTGTTGATGACAAGCGTACAGCCTTTCCCAGCTGCTGCTGTTTGGGTCATTCAGTCACGTAACATAGTAACTGTCATGGTTTGTATCTTGAACCAGAGAATACAAAACAAAAGTTCCAAATAGCAAAAATAATAGTAACCAGCACATACCCAAGAACTAATAGAAGTTTTATTTGCAAAGATAGGTTCAAAAGCTGAATAGTTTTGTAAAATATCATTCCTTTCTGTGAATAAAGCATAAACAAAAAGTAGTGCTAAATTTCTTGTACACTTTGTTCACTGTGACTCATCCTTCCAGGTCTACATATGGGTTCTGCCATCACAGATAAAGTGCTTTTTGTCGACAATAAGCTTCAACAACAGATTTCTCTGAATCAGTGTTGAACGCCACTTAAATGCTAGTGATGGAGCGGCTATTCAGAGTGTGGTTATAAAAACCATGACTGAGAATTGATTCCACTCATAATGAGGATCAGATGTAAGAGTACCTATATGAGTATTATAAAAAAACATTTTGCCAATAGAGAAAGGAAAAAAAAAAAACCAGAAAAGAAAGTTTTTAGCGCTTTTGATGACATGTAAAAAAATTTGTTATATTTAAATAGTTTATGGAAATTGCAAATTGTCCACCTCAAATTTTTATATTTGGCTTTGATTTTTTTGTATTTTGAAGGCTTTTAAAACAGACACTTTTTATTCTTTTAATCTAATTTTTGGGCTCTGAACCTTTCAGGTTTTATGTTTTTGATTTGTATCCATGAGAACTGGAAACTTATATAAAAAAAAAGGTAATTCTTGTGAAATTTCTCGATCTCAACAGTTGAAGCTTTAGGAGAAAACACCAAACAATATAAGATTTTAAAGAAAGCTCTGAGTGTCATCACCAAAGTTACGCTCTGAAAAGTAAAATCAGTTTATGTACATGAATGGGTGAAATGATCTGGCAATTAAAATTGATTTGAGCCTTTTGCCACTGAGATCACTGAAGGCTGAGTTTTATTCTCTTAATCCTTTCCCTGTCATATCCAGGGTTAATCTGCTTGTCCCATGTCTCTGAATCCTCACCTCTAAATGGGAATGCTTCGTCCATCTGATCAATGGTGAGTCAGTTTAGAGGAGAGAGAGGCTGGCCTAATCCTCAAAGAAGAAACAGAGTTGTTGTAAAATTAAAATTATTCTTCCTTGTCACACAAGCTAAGGAGGTTTAAGTTCATTGATCAGGACTCAAAGCCATCAAAGTTTGTGAGATGTAGAAAGCGAAAACAAGGTGTTTGTAATAAAAGTGTAATTATAAATGGTACTAAAAATGAACGATTATTCTTACCTTGCTGAAATCCTGGTCTGACTGTGTTGGGATCTTTGCAGCTACAGATAACTTTGTTAATTACTTAAATCTATGCTACTACTCCACCATAATTTTTGCCACAGCTTGAATCTCTGAGTCAAAAAACATTCTGAAATTTTTTCTTTTGTGTGCTACGAGATTTGATAAAATACAGCATTTTGAATTTACCTAGCCTTATGAGTAACGTGAAAAACTAAAATATTCAGATAAATACCTTTGTAAAAGAGATATGCTACCGCCAGCAAATAGTTTATGCAGAAGTTTTGAATTTTTATAAGTAAGTAATTTTTAAGTTTTCCATATCATCATATTCATTGAAAGTTGAGTAATTGAATTATGAATAGTACTTTTGAGATTTTGCATTTTTTTAAATAACATTTTTATTTACTAAGCTTATTTTTTGGATGCTAAATAATAGGTGTATTAATAATTTCTGTTCTCTTTTTTTGATCTGTTTTCTGACATTTGATAATAATAGATTTGCTTTTCTGATTGCAGTTTTAACATACTGATTTTGATCAGCTCTCATTTATAACCCAAGACCTGATTCCTTAATGGTTATTGGTCATCCATGTTGTGTCATCATGTAGGTGGTGTTGGGATAGCTTTTTACGTCAACACACATCACCTTGTGTCTATTTCTGTTGAATACTGCTCACTGTTTGGTTGTCCAGTAGTTCAGTGTTATTAAGTCCTGTGATTTCTGGTACTGAGCCCTATCTCAAATTCATAAACAACTTAATTTAACTTAATTTTACTCAAACTTTCTTGTCTTCCATCTTTTATCCCACTATTTCTGTATGCCATTATCTTCTCTTTTGTCCTGTGGAAGACCAGTTTCTCTGTGCATTAGTAAAGGTTGCTGTTTAGTGCTTTTTGAAAGTTATCATTCAGATCAGTGATACAACTGATGATTCAACAAGCATTTAATTTAGACTGAGCTGGGATGCTCTGTTGCCTCCCCTAATTTGCATTGAGTTGAGGCTTCCTTGACTGTAACTGATCCTTCATATCTGTTTACCCTTTTTGAATAGGGGCAGTTTCATGCAGATAGGTAAATATAATTGTGTTTGTTTTGACTTGTCTTACACTTTATTTATTATTTAGGAACTGCGATGTGGTGGAGTATTCTTAAGTAGGATAAAAGACTCCAAAATATTTATTTAATGTAACTCATCTGAGCGTATGTAGTCTTCCGTTTTTTTTAGAATGTAACCAGTCTTTTGCAGATTTTCACATTTGCATGAGTTTCCCATTTAGAAAAGCTAACTTGTCTGATAATATGGGATTATGTAAAGTTGATATATATATTTATAGAAAATGATGCTTGGAAAAATAAAGCTTTTTTTAATGGAGTTGGAGCTTGTTTCATACAAAATTCTTAGCAGTCATGGATGACCTAAAATTTTGTTCTGTTCTAGTTGAACTGAAATCAGTTATTTTGCTGACATAATTCAAATATATATTGAATTTGAACTCAATTAGAAATGTTTTCCTGGAACCTCAAATATCTTGTTTGTTTTCTTTCACAATCCTGAAAAAGATAAATTAGTTGGTACACTCTGTATTAAAGGGTAAACAGGATTTATTCACTGCCTAAACTGAGATACACTGATAATTTTAACAGGGTTTGTCTGTCTAGAAATTATGTCTTTGCCAAATAGCATGACTGAATAGCAAACCTCCTTCTACCTGTTCCCTTTTGAAACATTAATTAGCTTTTAAACTCTGTTAGTTCTTGCATAACTCTTTTGATTTATCCTTTCTATTTAGACAGATAAGGATAGGGACGTACAAGGGACGGTTAAACATATGAACAAGTAATATGTTCATAAAAAACATTTAAATAGCAAAAGACTCGTGAAGAATAAGATACCACGTCAAATATCCAAATGCTTTGCAGAAACAGGTATCACAAACTGCCTTTCCAAAACCCAACTGCAGATGCCTCTCAAGATCTGAGATGCCATCAAGATCTGAGAACATTGTCTAGATTCTCATTATAGTCAATGTAAAGAAATAGACATTTATATCTCAGCTTAAGAGAGATGTCTAAACTGTTTTTGGTGTTTCTTCATGTATAAGAGTTTATAGCTCTTTGAGCTAGATTATGAGATAGCTGCCCACATTATGTCTGGACTCATAATTGTCGCCCCCTAAAGCACAGAGAATGAAATTACTTTGTTTTAAAGGGATTCTTTTTTTTTAATTATTCACTTTTCATCTTGTAACTTTCTTGGATATACATGGCATTTTGTTGGTGTAGCCTGATTTGATTTAGAAAGTTGTTAACTTGTTGCATAGTTCATCTGCACAAACATTACACTTGCATCATTGCTTTAAAATGAACATATATGTCTTCAAATAATTTAGTGTTAGAACTTTACTCCTCTGTTAGAGTTATGTTTCATATCCAATTAAAAATCGAAATGGAAAAGTGTACATATATTCATAGTGGCACAGAGGTGGGGTACATTAATTTAGCTAATTTGCATCTGAAATACTAGATTAATCGTATTTGTTATGCTTGTAACACTTGTAAATCAGAAAATAATTGCTTAATTGTAAATTACATATTGATTAAAGCTCACGTGTGATTTCAAAGGATGACTATATTTAATTTGCGTAGTATACCATTCTACTGAGAAGGTGTTAATTTGTTTGAGACTTTGGAATGAGGGTTTCCAACAGATGCTTACAGCATGCTTAGAAGTTCATGAGTGGTTTTATTTGAAAATACTTTATATATTCTTTTACTATTTTTCTTTCAAATGTTTTCACAAGTTATTTACAAAATAACAAAACCCAGTACTTTTTAGTTCCAGAGTGTGAATTCAAAATAAATACAAGCCTTTATGAACATCTGCTATTTTAGAATGAGCTAGAAATGACAGTCATCACAGCTTTGAAAAAAATGGTCTACTTTCAGGTTGACAGGAAGAAAGTCTTTATTGCTACTCTTTTTTAAAAAAGGAAATTCAAAATCACTGTTAAATGCAAATTCCTTTTTCAATGTCATGCTAGTGAATTACGTTGGAAATAGGTTTGTTTTTCGAAATGTACATTCATCTTAAATAATACTAGATTACATACCCCTGAAGTCTGAATGTTGCATTCTTTTTTCATTGTGGTTAAAGAAAATCAAAAGTTTTATACCAAATGTTATCTTTTCACAAAGGCGTAAGTTTTACTGATGGCAGTTTAAGCCTGATTGAAGAATAGACTAAAGAAGACACACCCACCTCACCCCCTTTTTACATGGAAAGTTTTTACTTAACAGCCAAAACTACAGTAGCAATGTTTTTGGTAAATAATTTAAGTGCAACTATCAGTCCATAAAATGTATCATCCACAGAAAACTAAATTCTGAGCCAAATTCAGTCTTCTAATTTAGGAATGAAATCTCTAATGGTATGTGATTTGAGATAACGATTATCATGCTCAAAGTGAGTGCGAGTATTTTTCTCAGATTATGTATTAGGAATTCCGTTGATTTAATACTGTGGTGTTCCTCATCAAAAATTTATGTAATGATACAATACTAACTACAGAACTAATCAGGGAAAATCCATAACAATATTGTCCAAATAAGAATATGCCAGTAGTACAGACTGAATGAAGGCATTGGGATTGTGGTGTGCCAGGGAGTGTGAAAGAATATGTGTTTTGTGATTGTGCTGGATTAAACAGGCTGTTGGGAACACAGGGTCATGGAAGACCTTGCTTGAGAGCAATCAATATGATAACAAGCATAGACTAAAATATACTTAATTCTTTTTGTCTTACAATTAAATGAAAAAGTTCTTGAAGACGTTACTTACAGCTGGTCAGGATGACACTTAGCTTTGTGCCTGAGTTTTAGCCACTCTTAGATTTTGTCTTCCAGTGTCAGAAACGTTTGCAGTTACATTTTTTAGTTTTGTCGTTACAACATGACGTAACCTCTGGTAGGACCGGTAGGGCAGATCAGGGATCAGTGACAAATGGACATGTGAACATCTCCTTAATGGAGTGGTAATACTCAAAATTAGAAATATTTCTGCATGTTGTCTGGATATTTATTGAGATGTTAGTAAATTAGCATTCTGAGTCACTTTAAAATGGTACTGCTCCAATACACCTACAGGTGTTATATTTTTGTTAAAAGAAAACAACATCAATTTTTTTTTAATAAATCATGATCAAAATCAGTGTAACTTTATAAGTTATCTTTAACCATGTCAGTGTTTATCCTTCAGTTGTTTTTCTAGAAGTGACGTTGCTTTTAAAAAATCAAACCTTTTATAGGACTTGCAAGTCATCCCTTTATTTTGACCTCTACTTTGATAATTCAAAAGAAGATTGGAAAAGGATTAGAAGTGCACAGAAAGCAAATTAAAATTATTTTTAAAAAAAACTCTCATCTTTATTAGATACATAAAACTATTACAAATCTGTCACAAAAATTACTTGTTTGTAAAACTAGTGTTTTATGAAAAATATTATATCTTATTAGTTGTATAGACTGATTAAAGTCTAAATTTGAAATTTGCTTCTTGCAATATTTTGGAAAAAAAAGTAGATCTCCTGTAGTCACACCATTCTCAGCTTTTCTGCTTAGCATATTTGTATGAACCGACTTAGTAAGGATCTGAGCCGGTATGAAATTAAATGAGGGAAGTATTTGCCTTTCCTGAAGGGTTCCTAGTTTGGGAACTGGAATAGTACTTCAGTGAAATTTGTTCTAAATTTATATTTGGCAATTTCCAATGGATTGCTGGTGTTAGGGTTTTTTTGATTTTTTTGTTTTTTTTTTTTTTCCTGTAAAAGTTTACTATTAATACTGCTTTTGTTACATTTATGTAAATGTCATGGTGAGTCAATGCTTAAAAATAGGCTATTTTAATTCCAATGAAATTTTACATCTATTTTAAGTGCCTCCTATTTAAATTTTAAATAAGAGTTTAGTAAAATACATTATTCTTGTTGTCATTGTTAGATTGTTAATCAGTGTGGATTTTATTCTTATTTATATACTAATGAGTGTATATATAATTAGAGGTAGTTATAAATAAACATTTCTCTTTTAAGAACTATAGATTTTATTTCTGAATGGTTTCTCTATGTGCTAACACTTTTTTTTAAAAACCTTTTGTTAATAAAAAAGAGATCTAAAAACCTCTAGAGGTCTGTAGGTAAGTGTTTTTATTCTTATATGGAATTTGTGTGGGCATCTTACAGTGAACATAATGTAAGTAGTGAGAAATCCATTCTTTTCAGAGAAAAAGAAAGCAGTGCTCGTAAGTATTTAAAATTAATTTCAAAATAATTGCAGATGCCACCTACATTTGGCGTTGTTCAAATTAACTTCAAACTAGTATAACAGTTGTTTTAAAAGTCACAAGTATTAATCTGTAAATGTGGAAGGGTTTAACAAGTTTTCTTACGTAGTTCTATCAATATCTATCTACCCACAATAAGGTGAACTTCGATTCTAATTTGTCTGGATGGTGTATTTCTGGATGACCTAGAAAGCTTTTAGGTTTGTAATACCAGTGTACTCAGAGTTGAATTAAAACATGCATATTAACCTTTCAAATACACTCTGAAGTTTTAATAATACATGACAGTTTTAGTGGAATACACTAAAGATTTATTGGAAGAGGAGAAGCTCAAGTCAAAAAAATGCAAGTGAGGCAGGACCTACAAGTGTACTTGATACTATTTATCCTATAGATAAATACCAAGTCTTACAGAAGTCTCTCTGCAAGATCCAAGGAATACCACAGCACTTCACAAATGCATGTTTTTAGAGAGTTTCTGCCCCTTAACAGAACTTCATGTCTTAAGTGCTGTAAACACTCACCCACCTCACCAACCCAACAATGATGAACAATTGTTGGTAGAAGATTTTACTCAATATTTTGGGGATTTGTGTCTTCGCTTATGACCTTCTCATCAGCCAGAAGTGAAACCTTTCTTCATGCTCTAGAAGCCCCTAGAACTCATGTCCTATATATCTGCAAAATTATTTTCTTCCCAGACCTGGCAAAATAAGATACCCTTCAGTGTTCGAGTTCTTCCTCTCTGAATCCTTACTTAAAGCAGCAGAAGAAAAAGTAGCACTGTAATTTTGTGCAGTGTAATACAGACGTGGTAAAATGGTTAAGAGATGAAAAGACTTCCTAAAGAAGTGGATTTTAAAAAGGATTTTTAAAAGGAATTTGAAGGACAGGTTTTGCTTGGATAAGATAAGAAGAAGGAATGCTTAGTCAGTGAGCATATGAGTGAGGAATGTGTTTATGCGTATTCATTTTAAAATCTGGCTGTCTTAATCAGCAGCGGCCACAAATCTGTTAATTAACTGGTTGTTGCTCTTGGAGCGGCCACGACACACACGAACAGTGCCTCGGACAAGGGCAAAAAGCTGTTTATTCAGGAAGCAGTCCCTTTTTATACATATGTTATCATTTGTGTTACATGTTCATTGGCTTCTCAATTACTGCAATAGATTCATTGGCTATATTAACTACAGTATACTACCATTGGACACCTATAGCGTAAGCGTGCAAGCATTCAGAAAAATAACAGGTGCAGGGTATGTTGCTGTTTTTCTCGTTCTATCATTTAGATTTCTTACTCCTGTTGATACTACACTTTATGGGTAAAACCGATTGTTTTTCTTCTCATGGGCTTTGCTTACGAATGGAAGTTAACCATGTCCAGCTTAAGATCTATGAAGACTTCAGACCAGCTGTCGGCCTCAACAACTGGTTTTTGTTATTTCTGAGGACAATCCAGGTTGTGGGCAGTAGGACTGAATTGCCAAATTTCATCACAGTTGTATAATAGTGTTCAATAGTCTAAACCAAGATTTTTTGTGTGTGTGATCATATTGAGGTATTTGGAATCAAATAAGCCTTTGTACCAACTACTGAACCAACTAATCTCCAGCAGGAAAAAGAACAAGTTATTTTTAGATTGATGTCCTAACCAATATGCCAATATGACACCCAGTGAATTTATGCTTAATAACTATTATTAGCTGTTCCCTCTGTCCCGTAGTCACTACATGAGTATTCAGCAGGAAAGAGCATGTCTATGTGGAAGTCTTCAGAGCACATGCTGGCTCTTGACCAGCTGGGAGTTAGCAAAGGTAGAAGAGAGGACAATTCTCTTATGAAAATGGGATAGGATAGGAAAAGAGAAGGCATTAGGGAAGAGGGGCAGAACTTGAAGTACTTTCAACAAAAAGGGAGAAGAAGAACATTTTGCAGGAGGAAGTTTCTATACACACTTTCTGGAGGTACTTGAGCTTTGCTAATTTTGCTGCCCACGGAGAAAACCTGGTTGTTTCATCACAAAAAGTCTAGCACTTTCTGTAATCACATAAATAAAAGTTAATCACATAAATAAAAAATGCAGTTTTCCTCTTTTCTTCTCAGATAGATCTGTCTGTTTCTGTGGATATATATCCCTGTATATTCATAACCTGTACTGCCTTTCTGAGCCTCTGTAATGCAACTAGCCAGCCAGTGTCCTTAAGGCACAGCTGGGCTGTAATAAATGAGGCAGTCCAATCCTCTTAAGGCTACTTGCTCTAAACTACTTTACTGAAGTAAAAACCCCTGCATTCTTAAGTGTAGAGGAAATAGTAATGCAATTTAGGTTTGACTGTTGTCAAACTTCCCAGTTGTAGATTCACTCTCAGCACTGCCTCTTGTGGAGAATACCAGAAAAGGTGGGATTATTAAATAGCTAGAAACGTGTCCTTTTGTTTATGTTATTAGCTTCTTCCAGTCCTCGAGAACATCTGGCACATGTTTGTTAAGGCAAGATTTTGCTTTTCTCTCTTTTTTTGGTGGGTTGCTGTGTGAAAAGATGGGTAATCTAGTCCTCCTAACTTACTTGGGCTCATTACATAGTGTGGGTAGATCTCAGAAACTCCTGAAAGACTTCGTGAATTCCTTGATACTATAACTTCGACTTGAAATGTGATATCTCTTTTAGAAAGATATGAAAGATATAAAGATTGAAAATGTAGGTAATCTTCCATATCTGTCAACAGTTGGTGCTAATAGGTTATTTATTTTCATTATTTAGAAATAAAGAAATGTGACTTTTACATGAATACAGTCAAGTAATAGCTTTCTACCAGTGGATTCTTAAATGCTTTTTTCATCTAAATTAAACAGCTGTCTACTCTAAAGTATCTCATGCCTTATAGATACTTACAGTTGGTTAGCAAGTTATCTCTTAACCCTTTGTTATATAAATGAACTAGATTATAGTTTTAATATATAAATTTGAGAGGTACATTTTAGCTGTGTGAGGCTTGGATGAGTTATACTGAGAAAGATGGGCCCATCTGTTTGATTGATATTTCCCATTGTATCAAGGCTGAGGTCATCTGAAAAAATTAATCTCTGATTTACAATGGAAGTAATAAATTTGGGACAATAAAAGTTCTTCAGAGAACCTACATTGTCTGACAATTTTCCACTTAGAGTTTTCAAGATCTGTGTATTTAAACAGTTTTAATCCATGTAATGTAGAGTATTGATTTTGTATGGTGCTTGAAAATGTCATGCAAGATTAAATCTTATAGCAATCTAAGTGTACTATTACAATGCAAGTTAATGTTATTAGCTAAACTTGTTGTAGCATAAAAAATGGTATCAAGTTTAGTTGACAGGACTTACAAGTGAATGAATTACGCTACCATTTCTTAATTATTTACTCCTCAACCTTTCTAGAATTTATACTGGCTTGATGTCAGCCAACCTGTATTTTCTCAAGTTTGATCTTCATAAACAAGGAACACGACATTAGGATTTTGTGATTCTCTTGATCTTGTAGAGTATCCCTAGATTTGTTAAAACCCAGCATTAATGTTTCAGTGAATTCCTTTTGCATTAATTGCTCTCCATTGGCTTTTATACTTTTGGGGTATAAATGATCTCTCTGGATTTTAATAAAATGTCTTCCTTTCTCCCAAGATGAGATTTGCTAAATGCTTATTCTTTCTCAATTACATTTAAAGAATTGGTTGTTATTTTCTTAAGCCCTAATGGTTGTGGATTTTTATTAACACCTTTTGGGTTTCCTCTTATTTATATGCCTTTTTGTGGCATGTTGATCCTGGGTGGACACCAGGTACCCACCATGTTGTCACTGCCCTCATCAGTTGTACAGGGCAGAGAAAAAGATGATGAAAGACTCAAGGGTTGGGATAAGGGCAGGGAGAGATCACTCACCAATTACCATCATGGACAAAACAGGCAAATTAATTTATTTTTAATCAAAATCAGAGTAAGATAATGAAAAAGACTCCAACAACCTAAATCTTAAAACAGCGTCCCGCCTCCCCCATTTCTTTCTGGGTTTACCTGTACTTCCAAATCGTCTACCTCTTTCCCACCAGCAGCACAGGGGGATGGGGAGCGGTGGCTGCAGTCATTCATCACACGTTGTCTCTGCCCCTCCTTCTTCCTCAGAGAGAGAACTCTTCATGCTCTTCCTCTGCTCCACTGTGAGATCCATCCCATGGGAGACAGTCCTCCACTTACTTCTCTGAAGTTGACTCCTTTCTATGGGCTTCAGTTCCTCATGAACTACTCCAGCATGGGTCTCCTCCATGGGGTGCAGACCCTCAGGAACAGACTGCTTCATCATGGTGCCCCTATGAGGTCACAAGGCCTGCCAGAAAACCTGCTCCAGCCTGGTCTCCCCTGTCCCTTGGGCCACAGGTCCTGCCAGGAACCTGCTCCAGTGTGGGCTTCCCATGGGGTCACAGCATTCTTCAGGCATTCACCTGCTCCAGCATGGGGTTCTCCATGGGTTGCAGGTGGATCTCTGTTTTGACTCCTTTAGCACCTCCTCCCTCTCCTTCTTCACTGACCTGGGTGTCTGCACAGTTGTTTCTTTCACATGTTCTCACTCCTCTCTCTGGGTGCCATTGCTGTTGTGCAGCAGCTTCTCCGCTTTCTTGAATACATTCTCCCAGAGGCGCTTCCACGGCTGGTGATGGGCTTGGCCTTGGCCACCAGTGGGTCTGTCCTGGAGCCGGCTCTTTTGGCTCCGTTAGATGTAGGGGCAGCTTCTAGCACTTTCTCCCAGAAGCCACCCCTATAGCCCCCCTGCTACCAAAACCTTACCATACAAACCCAGTACACTTTTTTGCCAGAAACTTTAACTTTAGGGATCTGGCTGGCTGAGACTGCACTTGTAGCATAATGGACCTTAGTTTTCTGCTTAGAAATCAAATATGAAGTGTTCACACTATGTTAGTGTACACATACAGCTTTTACATGGTCTCTTTTCTGATCCGTAGCATACAGATACTTCCCTAAAAGTATTGGGGCGTGGGCTCCTGGATTAATTGAAGCAATGGCAGGAAAAGCTCTGATTTAACCAAAATTCTGTTGACAATAACTCCGGTTTTGTTAGTAAACATTATGTTTTGGGAATGTAATTATACTTTCAGCTATTTTTTAAGTGCCATGGTACAGTAATGCCAAAAGGATTACACTCTCTCATTCTCTGTGTTTACTTGGTAAGGAATTTATGGCCTTCAGACATGGATGTGTCATTAGGATAAGGGATATCACTGTAAATGTTGAATTTTGGACTGATTTATTGCCAGGCTCCTTAGATTGGCTATGCTGTAATTCTGCTAGAGGTGGAGCAAATTATGCCTGATTGCTTCATAAGATGAGTGTCCATCAGTGAAGAAATCACTTGTGGTCCAGATTTGCACTGTCTGGATGCTGCTCCACCTCTCTGACCCAAGACACCTTTTTTCCTGTATTATTTCCTGATAAGCTTTGTAGGTATTTTTTATTTGTCAAAGGCAGTCCAGTATATTGAGTACAATTTATTTAAAATCTGGCAAATAGAGAAGAAAGAGAGGCCTCATATTACTGAAAACAATGTTTTTTCTTTAAAGTAGCTGAATATTATATTTTAAACGAAATATTCAGGAGAGTTTTTTAGCTCAGATTTCTGTGTTTTATTTATTAGCAAATTTTTAAATTAAAGTGATTTAAAGTTGGATGTTTGGTCTTCTAAAGTATAATGGTGACCATATCATTCCACTGAAAAGGCAAGAAAATCTCTAAACATGTAACAATTTATCTGATGAGATACTGCCTTACTTAACATACTTACTGCAAGTTACTGCTTACGTTTTAGATCTCATAATCATTTCCATAATTTTCCACTTGAGAGTAAGGCAAATAATACTCAGTAAGCACTTATTAGACTGAAAACGGTGAGTCGAATTTTTTTTATTATACAGATGACAGTTTCAGAGATATGAAATACTAGAAAAAACACTTAATGATTGATATAAAAGGACAGTGCTATTCTGAAACACGTACCAGCACAGAACTTGCTTTTCATTATTTTAGTGTTTTAAAATTAAGAATGATATTGTGACATACTGCCTCTAAATGATACTCCAGAGTACCTACGGAACACTGTGTTGAATATTTTTTTCAATAAAGCAGAAGTCTGCCTTGATTTTTCTACCTAATTAATTTGTGTATATCAAAATGTTATCTTCAGAGTAGGCAAATTAGAAGTATACAGTTGATCCCTGTTAGAATATAAATGTTCTTTCAAACATACTCAAGTTTTTAATTCTATTACCAAATGTATTACATAAATGTTTAAAACTAACTCTCTGTGTTGAAGATGAATCCTGAGAGCCATGGAAGATTGAATTCTTTGGGGCTTGTTGGAAATTGAACCTCTGTAATTTTAATTGTGTAAACTTTTACATTAAAATTACTTCTGTATTTCAAGAAGCTGAATCTCTTTAGGCTTTCTTAATGACTGTTTGAGATGATGAGGGTCTGACAGTACCTTTTACTGAGAGTTTTGGCATTGCAGTCTAATTTTTGCAGAGTACGGCAAGCTCAACTAATTTAATAAGGATTTTGGAAAGTGATTTTTTTTTGGAAGTTGTGTTTTTGAACAGTGTGTTTATAGTCGTACAAAATGCTACATGTGCATAGCATTTTTGACTGCATGATATATCTGTAGCCAGTTTTTTTCTCCCATTAATATATACTCTCTTAGTGAGCTAAATGATCAGACACTGATTATGATACTCATTCCTACTTCAAAATCCTCTCTAAGCACAAACTGTGTTACTAATCAAAAAGATATTTCATTAGTTTTAGAATTTTTAAATTATTCTTTTAGAAGTGGGAGCACTGACAATGTAATAATTTTAAAATCTAATTGCTTTCACCTGTTAAAATAAGTAAAATACGTGGTGGTGGAAAATATGTGTGCCTAAGAATGGAAAATAGTTGCACATATACCCTGAAGTATAGGACTTTTTGTTTTCTTTTTTCTTTGTTTTCTTTTTTTTCTGTCTCAGGGAAGTGTCTGTCTGTTTTGTACAGCTACGTCCTCTCAAAAGTCTGTGTGGCTTTTGAAAGCCAACGATTCTGCAACGTACAATATTTCAGGCGAGCAGCTACTGCCGAGTAATGAGGCATGGGAGCAGCTGGTATTGGTTTATTTCAGAAGCTTTGTGTCTGATTCTATTAGCCTACCTGCAGATATAACTGCTCTTTCCACTGCGATCTAAACATTGAACAAGTAATTCATAATTTTAAAATAGTTAAATGATCATTTTTGCATTTTGTTTGAAGTTTATTGTGTGAAGCTAATCAATGGTGAAGTAAATTGTGAGTATGCTACTAAAAACTAAGGCAATTCTTAACTAAGCAAAAGAACAGGAACTTTTATAGGAAGAAAAGACGAATGTTTGTCACTGAACCCTACTGAATCTAAACAAAGAAAAAGATTACCTAATAGTCTTGCAATGCATTTGAAGTACAGTCTGCTATTTGTTTGGGGAATTGAATGGAATATATGTCTTAAAATATTTCAGCAGTAGAAGTGGTGTTTTCCAGTGGGTAGATCTTAACATTACTAAATTACTGTATCTTTTTTCCCTAGTTAAGACTTATGATTATACTGTAAGGCAAAATAATTGAAGCTTTTTTTACTTGCCTGTGATGCATTTTAGAGCTAATTTGTACTAATGATGAATTTCCTTGTAGGGAATTTTATGCTGGTTTATTATTATTTATATATTTTCTGCCCAGTTTGTGTTAGTTAAGTGAATAATAACACTATCATTAGAACTTAATTCACATTTTAATTAAAAAGACTTAGTGACAGAGAGCTGACTTACAGAGACAGTCAAATTTCACAAAACAAATTTTACCCCATGCACAAAATAAGTAATTAAAAATGAGAGTTGAAAATACTATACTTACCTTATGCTAAAAAGAAAGTATATTTTTGGTATACCAATTGCATAATTGTTCTCTTCAGGTTGTGGGTACTTTTTTGTCACCACAAGTGGACACTGAATGGATACAATAGAGTGGACCTAATATTTTTTAGACATTAGCACAACATTAAAGTGATACTTTTCCTGAAGGTGGAAGCCACTATAAGTGGTGTGGCTTATTTTTTAAATTACCATTTCCCCATTCTGTCATCTAAAAATTAATTTTTAAAAAGTCATATTTATGGTTCATCTAAACTCAGATGAATTGCATGTACCAATTGATGAAATACTGTATGATACTTAATAAATATAGAATTTAAGATTTAAATATATCTATTTGGATTATATGTACATATTACTTTTTAAGACTATTTCTTCAGTATTCTTAATTTTTCAGATACATTAGTTAGCTAGACTAGTTTTAAGGTGAAAATGGAGCAGTTTATAGAGGAAAATCAACAGCATGGTTGTCTATAAAAACAGTAGGTTTGAAGGGGGAGATAATCCTTACTATTCTCTGTCCATAACACTTTGAGCTTAGGATAATAAACTACTATTTCAAATATCTAATATGTGAAATTCGTAATATTTTTGCTTATTTTTGGTAAAAAGTAAAAAAGTGCCTTTTCCAACTTGACTAAGCAGAGCAGCTACATGTACTTTAATTTAGTTTTCAGTCAGAATATAATAAAACCTCCAGTACACAGAAAATCAGTGATTGTCAACACTTTCTGTTCAGATAGTGAGTAATTTCTGCTCAGTAGAGAAATTTCACAGAATTTTGTTCAGCTTACTGTACTCAACCAGCACTTTCAGAGCTTAAATTTCTCTGTATGATGTGTTGCTTGTGGTCTTAGTGACCTCTAGTTTAAAGTTCTTAGCCCTAAGTCTGGTCATCCAGTGTTGATTGGTTTTGGCCTCATTCCACTGTAGGTGGTTTCAATAAATTCTCTCAGGCTTTATGACAAAAATTGTTCATAAAGTAATTGGGAGATTTCCTCAGAGCACTCTACATCAAAGGATGCTTAATTGTCCCAGCCATGCAAGAAGAAAAACAAGATGTGAAGTGCTCAGTTTAATTAGGGCACAACTTTATTAACTCAACTGGGAGCACTACTCGGCAATAAATGCAGGTCATTGTTCTTTCCTTGTTCGCTCGTGGTTTTGGAGAAGTGCTGTTTGCTTTCTTTTGCCAGCTCCAGTGATGGGACCTCATGGTTCTTCCCTTCTACAAGGACTAAGTTAGGGAATATGTGCAATAGGGATTTGTCCCTTTGATATCATATATAGAGTCACACAGCTTTCCCTTGCCTGTCCAGTGACTTTCACGTAACTCCTTATTTAAGACAAATATTCAGGGCAAAAAACCTATTCGGAAAAAAATTCAGCTAATAGTATTTTGAAAAGGATATTAATGCAGTAAAAGAAAGAAATGAAATAGTATCTTAAGAGCATGAAGATGTGCATCAAAAATGTTCCCATGTGTCTGTGCTGTTTTCCTCAGCATATCTTGAAAGCAGTACTTTTCTGCTGGTTCCTTAAGACATTCTATAAGCAATTTAAGTGATTTTATACATGACAGGTGTAGCTAAGCTCCAGTACAAGGCAAGGCTGTGCTTTGCAACACATGGAGCAATGCAGTGTATGCGCTGAGTTTCTCCAGACATGGAGAATGAGGTGACTGTTACTTCTGGGAAGAAAGCAACTGCTTTGGAACACTCAGGTGATACAAAGGGCCTGTTTGGGACTTGAGTTTTCAGCTTCGCAGGTTGGCTCATATTGAATTTCTTATCAGGTTTTACTACCTCCTTAAAGAGGGAATAATTTGTCTGTAATTAGTAGAGCTCTTCTATCATGAAAAACCAAATTTTACCTGTTCTTAAAAAGGATACAAAAAAAAAATGCCAATACTTTCTGAAGATGTTCCTGGCCCCTTTAAGAAGACAAAGTGCACCCTCTGAAGGGGTATAGATGTGCCCTTAGCATGCAAGGAACTTTCCACATTCTAATTTTAATAAACAATCAAAATTTTATAGCAAACATTTTCTATAAACCCAAAGTTTCTAATTAAAAGTTTGTTTTGGGGAAGGAACTCCAGGTGGTATAATTAGTGAAATATATTGTAATGATAAATCTTCCTTGTCCTATTTTTTCTTAATAACAAAAGATGTCCTATGCATTTGAGATGCTCCCTATGGGTTGTATATAAGAGCTTGGTTAATTAGCTAATCAACTTACCCACCTTACCTTTTTAAATGTGTCCTGTTTCACAGGTGTAATCTCAAATTTTATTTGGGATAGAGGAGATAAATAAAGCATTTAGTGCTCACTCTAGCCTGCACAAAAAGAGAAGATTTTGAGCTGTCCTTTGAATGTCAGTTTCTTAAGGGGGAACATCAGTCATGGCTCTCAGCCTCTGGTCAAACTGCTCCACCTTCAAGCTATCCCTGTCTCTCGTACATCCCACCACTCCGAAGCAGAATAGCCTAGATGCTGTAGCATGACTAAAATATTGTTACCTCTCAGGGTTTCTAAAAAAACCCCACTTTCAGGCTCTTAAGGCTCCCCTTTCCTACACCTGGGATTTATTTGCGTTTCTCTTCTTTTTTTTTTTAAGTTGCAGGGGATACATGAGTTTTGTAGAACTGGATTTCTGTCTTTTCCTTGGCTTTATTTTGGCTCTATAGTTCCAATAGTTTTGACTATTTTATTCTAATATGTGGTGAGCAGTGATGAAACTCACAACTGTTCCATGTTCTTCCTTTTTACATTCTGTCTAAAAAGTTTTTTAGTATCTGTTCTAGGTGTTTGACTTTGGATAGAATTTCTTTCAAGGAGGGTAACTAGTAACCAAACATTTGCATTCATTCCTGGATTTACTGAAGTTACTCCAAACATTGATAAATGAGGGATTATTCTAGAAGTTCAGGTTCTCAAAACACCTTCCAAAATGAAAGGTAACAAATGGTAATTGCTGCAAAGATACATCTGGGAATAAGTGTTGTGTGGTCACTGTTGGTGAGTGTAGTTGTATGAAAGAGATGGTAATTATGTGCCTTTATCTGCCTCCTCAGATTTCTTCTCCCTCTCTTCCTTATTCCCCAGTATCATTCTCAAAGTCCCTCCTGCAGACAGTAGGTTTCTCTGAACACCCAGAGCAGTGTAATGCTGACCAACATTATTGTATTTCTGCCTGTTTTTCCCACAGTGCAGTCCTATTGACTGCATTCTTCTGAGATCCTAAGTCATATATTTTAATCTTTGGCATCTTTGTCATCTGCTAAGAAAAAGAACAAAATTGATTGTAAAATCAGTTTGATCACCACCTTGAGCTTCTAGCTGCTTTTGAATTTTATTAGGTAGGTAATCTCTAAGTATTCTGCAATATGTGTGTATCTTACAAGGTATTTGTGGCTACTTTTACTCAATTCATTACCATTGATTCATTGGACTCAATGCAAATACAAAAGGTAGTATTTTGTAATTTATTTTTTGCTAATCTAGTGTGAATAAGAGATATGCATTGCTTTGTGTTGCAAAGCAGTACCTTTTTTTCTTGAGGCTTTATTTCTCCTCCAGATATGCACTAGCCTTATTTCTTCTGACTGGGAAAAGAGCTTCTGCCCCTATAAACACTGTTGACATGAATGGAGTTACGGCTATTCCTGTCATGTCTGGTATTCCCAATTTACCGTATGCTTCACTGGTTTATGAAGAATTCTACCAGCTGCTTTGGTAGGAAAAAAACCCAGTAGTAGTTACTCCAACAGTATCTCTGAACCAGTGGTGATTTCCCTTTCTCTCCTCTGTTTTGTAATATCGGTACAACTGCTTTTCCTGATCTAGATAAAGGTAAGATGCTTTCTCTCTTATTTCCCCCTTCTGTAATTTTCTTTCCTGATGCAAGCAGAGTCATAGAAGATGAGGAAAATATGTTACCTCATAGGTTTTCCTTAGGGTGAGGGAATAATTCAGGCAAAGAGAGACCTCTGTCTTTTCTGCAGTCCTGCATCAACACTGATGAGCCCCTTACAGCTGACAAACTGCTCGCGGTATCAAAGACATACATTACCCACAATAGAGAAGCTTTAGGGAAAAATGGGTGTCCAAGAAAAACCCTGTTCCATAGGAAAATCTCTGCAGCAGGGCTCTGCCAGTATATGACACTGCTCAAAAACCACGACAGTACTGAGTATCTCATTGTCTTCTGTCTTTGCCGCTTTTGGGTAAAGTTTTCAAGATGAAACTCAAATTCATTGAAATGCATTTCAGATATTCTTTGTAACTTTTTTAATGTTAACAGAAGGTAAAAAATATAAGCCCTTAGTATTCATTTAGTGTTATAATTCTGGCAGCTGGTTTTTATATGTTTATAGAAATTTTGGTATTCTAAGGTATAGAAACCAGTCTTATTTCTTAAAAAAAAACCAGCAAAACAAACTACATTCATGTTATCAATGGAATCTACATGAAACCTTATGTCTGTGTGGCACAGCAATTGTGACACAGCCTCTGTTTTGGTGGATACATTAACAATGCCTGTATCTTCTTTTTTCATTAAACTTGGAGCAACTTCAGTTGGTGGAAGTTCTGTCGCATTTGGAGTGGCCTAGAAGGCCTAGAAGACATTCATCATTGACTGACATGCAAAATGATTGTATTGATCTTCTCTTACAAAACTGGACTAATAAAGTAACATACTAATCTAAGTTCCCCTTTCTTAAAAAACATGTTTAACTCTATAACAACGGAGATGTGTATTTAAATAAGGAAAACAAGAAAAACTACTTACAGGTTTTCACATGAGAAAAAATTGAGATCAACTTCATTGTTTTAGGTATAAGTGAGCTAGATAGTAAATTCTTCAAATCTACTTATATTAACTCTTGTTAAAAAGAAATTCAAGGGGATGTCACTTATCTACAAAAAAGGTTCATTGGAGCAGCTTCCGTATGTGGCCCTGTCAGATATAAATAGAGCAGTTTCTTTGTGTTTTCAATGAACACCATTTTTAATTCTTGTTTAGTCATGTTATCCAGCTGACAACCCTGAATGCATCTTGAATAAGGTTCAGAGCTCAGACTAAAGCCCAGTCATAGGCGTCTCCACTTGCAGTAGGTGGCAAAGTTTCGATTTGTAGTGAATGTAGCTCCCACTTGAATCGGAGACAACTGGAGAGTGATTCTCCTTGCCCTTAGATAGGTGTTAAAAGTGGGATTATTTGCCTAAACAAATGTTTCTAGTGTTACTAGAGATGCCTTTAGATACCTGAGATGTCCATGGAGGGTTAGCAGATCTAATGGGAGACCTTTGTCCTCCTGAGCTGGCAGCTAAAATTTGGGCATGATATCCTAGGTCATCTGAAATAGCAACACTTAAAATTTAGGCAACTAAGAACCCTTGTGAATGGGTTAATTTCTCTCTAGACTCCATGGACTGTACAGATTGTAGAAGAAAGCATGGATTCTTCTTGATTGTAATAAATTACTAGGAACTGAACATACATGTTACCTAAATTTAAGCATTTTAATGTGAAGCTAAATCCCACTTTTGTACTTCTCTTTGAAAATACTAAGTCCAAATAATAAAGACTTTTTTCCCCCCCGGTATATAAGTGTATTTTAAATCTAAATTAGTTATTGTAAAACTGACAAAACACATTAGAGGCGTTTCTCCATGATGCATAACAAAGGTTAATCTACGAAAAATAGATCCAAGAGACGCAACTTTGGCATCAATTTTTATTGTGATAAAGTGAAGAAATATTAAGGAACAATGTCCTTTTTTGTTCTAGTTGTAATGGAAAGTGGTACAATCTCAGACTGAATTTTTAGGCAATTGCTGAGAAATACGAAGTTTTAAAGACAATCTCTGGACTCTGCTTACCTTTGGTAGGGTCAAATACCACTTTCTGATGAAGTTCTTTAAAAGCAGCATAAAGGAAGCTTCTATATCACCTCATCTAGACTTTTTCTTAGATAGGTTCCTGACCTTTCTCTCCCATCTAAAGGAATTGAGGTGATCACGTGTGTTCTTAATCTCAATGACCAGCTTCAATACATTGCCATGTACAGTAAGAAAAAAGGAGATGTTTTCTGTTCCTTTTTGATTTTGTAAGATTTTATTTGCCTCTTCCTGTTACAAAAAATGTGGACTGTAAGCAGTTGAAGTTTTTTCAGAATCTGTGCAGAAAGCAAATAAATAATGGTGAAGAGAGTGAGAGGAAACATAAGTATGACTCAGTATTGTTAACATAGCTAACATATGGCCAATCTGTTTTAAAATAACTCTTTATTTTAGTCTTTTAATATATATCCTCTTTAGATTTTAGCATTGAGCAAGAATAATTCTGGGGTTGTGATACAAATACATTGTTCTGGAATGGTGGTTTCTCACTTTTGTCAATGTAATTTCTAAAGAAGGCAGGTTCCACTATTCCCTATTTGCAAATTATGAAACATGACTTCATTTATCTGGAATTACATGCTAGCCACATCATTGCTCCACTGTTTGGAAAGCACCTAGCACACTGTGATTGCATTCAGGTGTGAATAATTTTGTAATTTATAATCTCAGTCACAGATTCACAAAATATTCTGAGTTGGAAGGGACCCACAAGCTGGATCGAGTCCAGCTCTTAGGTAAATGGCCCATACAGGGATTGAGCCGACAACCTTGATGTTACCAACACCATGTTCTGTTGACTTTGTGTGGAATCTTTGAATCTGATGCTATGTAGGGGTTGTTCCACAGTCAGTAGCCGTATACTTTGGTACTTCCCCCCAAAAAAAGGAATTCCAGTTCACAAAGTCATGGATAGTTCAATCAATAATTTACCTATTAAGGGAATATATTCTGGGGACATATCTAAGAATTGTGACCACTAATACAGGTTATTTTGTAAATAAGTTAATAGCAGAAGCTTATAAATTATTTCAAAAGAAGAAAGCGCTGTCTGTCAAACTGTGTTAGCAAAGAGGACTTTTACCAATGTAGTAAGTATTAATTTGGTCAAAAAAGAGGACATGTTTGTTTTAATCAACTGGTTACCCCACTGTCCTTCAAGATGGGCCAAATGCCATTCAGATTGCATTCTCTGAGATACGTGTTAAGGTGCTAGATGCAGGCTTATTCAGTTAGACCTGTTCTGTGTTAGTTTTTGCTTTTACACAACTTCAAAAAAAAAAACCAAGAAGTAAGGCTGGAAGGGACTAAAAGGAATAGAAACTCTCGAATGAATGACTCAGATGAGAAGGAAGAGGGAGATAAGAGGGAAGAGAGAAGGGAACTAGAAGTGAACGTGAAAGAATCACTTATATTAATATGTTCTTCAAAATTAATTCAAAGGGCTTTTTTCATAGTAAAGAAATAACTGGATAAAATATGAGACTATGAGAAAAGCAGAGTGAGAAAACTGGACAAAGGGGGAAAATTACATTAAAGAGAATGCAGGCTGTGTAAGAGAAAAGAAAATGAATTTTAGGATCAACAAACAATTTGATATGTATAAACAAAACTCTAAATAGGAGATAAGACAGAGGTAATGAGGTAAAGTTAATAGAAATACTAAAGATTAACCTGAGATAGAATTTCTCATTTGTATACTACAGACTGCACACAGTCTGACATGTCTGGTTTAGAACTATGTGACTTGGTGTGCTCTAAAGGGCAGCCATTGCTCTCATGACTTGGTTAAAATAGCTGGATGTTCTTGGGCAGGCAGGTGGTTTTGCATATTATTTTCCAGGGTAGCAGGTAATCCCCCCCAGTTTTAACATCAGTGCATTTATTCTTGCATCTCCAAGCACTTCTCAGCTTTTGACAAAGTACAGTAATAGTTACAATATTTGATGCATCATTTTTTGAAAGAGCATATTGGCTTTTAAGTAGCATCAACTGTATGAATGGTCAGGAGAAATTTTTCCTATCTCTACATTCTATTATATGACATTAGTTAGAGCTTGACTGTCATGGAATATTCAGCTGAAGGGTCTAATTAAAATCTTATATAAATATTTGTGCAATGTAATGCAGTGGCATGTGTCAGTATTCTAACAATAACTGTAAACCAAGCACATAGGATTTTTTTGAGAATAATATTCCTTCAGAATACATCAGATGTATCCTGCCTTATTTTCCATGGATCAGTTCTGGCTATACTGGGACTTCTTCATTTAAGATGTGTCTGTCCGTCCTCTCCAATCCCCAAATGGGTAAGCAGTGTTTCCCTGTGCATTTCCCTTCCACTCTGTGAAAAACACAGTTACATTCCCAAAACAATCACAGGGAGAAGCAGTCAGGGAGGCAGGTGATACTCAGGGCTCAAGTTTCTGTTCCCTCTTTGAAAAAAACCAGGAGACTGGATAGACGTAGACGTATGATGGATCATGCATTTGTAAATCGAACACAAGGGGTGCATTTTTAGTTTAGAACTTCCTGACCTTTTGGGCTTAACAACCCGAGATCTGCCAACTCTTCTTTTATGCTAGAGGAGAGAATTTTGCTGGTGAAAAGAAATTATATGACTTAATACAATTTAAGAATAGAAGGAGAATTAGTTAAAAATTGTAGATAAGGAAATATTTGTTGCAAGACATGCTGCAAAAATAATTAGAATAAAATATGAAATTTAGGGAAAGGATAAAACTTGTCTAAATTATTCTGCAAGGTTAATAAAGGTTAACCTCTTGCTGTGGTTCATAGAGTGTCTGTACTAGTGGGGCCTCTCAGCTGATGCTTCCAGCAACTTGTAGTAAAAATAGTTATGAGAATGAAGACAATAACATCCTGTTTGCTTTCATCCATAGTTACTAATAGAATGAATAAGCTGTTCAGTCAGTGTATCTGATGTTGTAGTTACATAGTTGTCAATGCTGTTTTACAGATTACTTTCTCAGTGAGACTAATCTTAACTAATCTCTTGCAAGTTTATCTAACAAGCAAAGACAACTTTTTTTTCTAGCTCCTCATTTCCTGTATCTACTGTACTTTTAAATTTCTTAATTAAAAAGTTGTTTTCTTCATCATGTTGGTGACCACAAAAAGATAAAATCAGTTCCTTCCCTCTCATTGAATGAGAGAGTCCACAGTCACTTCTGAGATGATATATAATTTTCAATTTAATGAGACTGGTAGGGCTATTTCATTTTTTTTCATGCTCTGCTTAAGCCTTTAGCATGAAGTGCTCTCCAGTGTTATCTGTGGTATGGACTGAGAAAACAGAGCGCAGCCAATGGTTTTTTCTGATGCGTACTAATGGTATTCTGACTGCAAGAAGTACCTGAGGAAGTTCTTCACTGCTGAGTTTCACACAAATGGGAGATGCTTGGGTGTACTCACTTGAGTTAACCCAGTGCAGGTGTGAATAAAAACTTGTATCTGAGGCACCATGTCCTTGTTAGCTCTGATTGTATTGCTAAGGCATGGGAAACATAACTCAGTGTTCTTTATGCTACAGTGAGCTTAGTTGTTCGCAGTGAACTGTAGGAGAGCCTTTATGTACTTCTGAGCATACACAAGACTGTTCCTTGATCGATGCTGTCAGATTGGTTGCAAGGGCCAAGAGATTTGCCTGGTTCTTTCAGAGGACGTGAGCTATTCATTTTCTGGAAGGTATTCATTTACTTTATCTCAGCCCCATCCTTAATGTGTCTTGTATTTTTGTGGCAAATCCAGAGCAAAAATATTTCTTAAGTTTTACTCTATCACTATATATATGTGGATACGCAGCTACTATACAACTGCTACTGCGCCTTTTTTTCAGTTGTTCAGATTCCTTGCAGATGAGTGATGCTCTCTGGCATCTTTCCAGTTATATCTGTGGCATGCTAAAGCAATCTAGTGTTTCTTCTAAGGCTGACACAGCACCGATCACTCAGCACCTTTATATGCTATACAGCGCTATTTTGATAAAACAGCTTTGTTTTTGAACATAAGGTTTAAAGGTGATTGCACTTATCTAGATGGAGGCATGTGTTCATCCCCTTGGAGGTGGCTATCTGTAGGGTCTACTGTCAGTCAGTGACCAAAGAGAACAAATATGTCAGCACCTCTTACTTTGGGGTCGTATTTGTTTGCATTCCTGCCATACTTACAGCATTTGGTGTGTTTCAAAGCCTTGAGAATAATTATGAAGTCCCTCAGTGAGGTGGACAGCCATTACCCATGTCTTGTGGGTTAACATTTAAATCTGTGAGATGAATGGGTCATGCTTGGCCACCATGACTGCTAATCATCTCTGAAAATCAAATCCACATTTTTTTTCTGTCAGTGACCAATATCATGGCTCTTGTGTCCCAGTCCAATGTTGCATCCTCAGGCTGAACATTAGTCTGTGAAGGTGGGGGGTTTCTGGGAGGGATGTTAAGGAACAGAGACACTTTGCCTGAGAAAGACCCAGAGGGAGAGAGTTGCTTGCTAACTGTACACATCCAAATATATTTTTGCTCCTTTCTCCTCTTTCTCTCATTTAATACCTCTCTGAAATTGCTAAGATACTAGCTAAAAACAGCTAACACGATCTAGAAGCATTTTAGTGTACTAAATAATAAACCCCAAATACTAGTCAGTGAGCAGGCTGATCTTACAGCTGAGTCTTTCAAGCAGCTTGTGCAGTGTACAAGGATCCCTTTTCAGGACTGGAGTTTTTGCAGTTAAAAATTCTCTGTTAGGAAAAGTTTGCCTGCATAATAAAGTGAGTTTTGGTTTTTTCATGGTTGGGTTTTTATTTTAATTTAAAAGCAGAAAGAAAATTTGTTGAAAGTGTGAGGAACATTGTAAATATGTGAAATATGTATTTTTATTACTGTGTTAAAGCTGTCTGTGCAGGAGGAAAAAAAAACAAGAAACAGAATGGAAGTATTTTTATTCTTAATGATAAAATAATTACCTTCAAACAAAATTAACAGAGAGTATAGTATGTACTTTGAGAAAGACCTGAAGCCACATTTTTATTTACAGCTTTTGTTTCTTCTCTTCCAGCTTTGTTGATTTCTTCAAATAGCATATTTTCCCTTAAATGCTTTGCAGTGTATTTGCAAAAGTTATTAGTCAGTTAATAGACTATAATTGTTCAGCATCTTTAATGTCATACTAAAATCATAATACTCAAGTATTATTTATTTCAAATGGTGAGAAAGAAAACTGTGGAACTGTACTGAGATTAGGAAAACAGGATTCTTATAAACAAATTGTTAGAGGAATTAAGTTTCATATCTGAATAATTTTGCTCGGAAGTAGAGCTTTACTTCAAAAGTATGACAGGGATGACATTTTCCTGACTAGAGAATGAAAAAACGCATGTTCTAAAACTGTTTCCCCCATCTTTTCTTATGCAGAGATTTTATCTGCTGTTTAATGGGTAAACTTACTGTGAAGTATAGTTGCTTGTTTAACTTTACCCCTATTCAAGTCTTTGATTTTGGCAGGTTAGTTAATTCAAATAAAATTTGTGAAGTTAAGCACTTTCAAGAAAAGGCATAGGAGAACCTAATTTAACCTAGAGTGTCTCTTTTATTCTTCTGTTATTCATTTGAAGTGCCCTATCAGCTTGAACTGGCCAACTTCAGTCATTTTTACCCTTTTATTTTTTTCTCTAATGTAAACTGAAATTCCCTGCTGTTCTGGTATTTTAGTGTTTAGCATCATTTAATGAGCAGGTATCATTAAACTTAAAAGGTCCTTTTCTGTATATATCTGATTAGTTAGTGAAAGAACCAAAGAATTCCTCTAATTTATCTTTGCTTCCTTGTTATATTTTGATGTTGGCCCATTTTACGTTTCAGTGCCTTTTTATGAAATATGAAATTGTAATTTTGGTGTGAAAGTAGGACAGAAAGTGGAAAAAATCTTTGGCACTGCTAAGATGTTTAAAGTAGTATATCTTGTTTACCAATTATCTAAGAGAATGTGGTTTATTTTAAACTTTTACTCATATAAATATGTGTGTTTCTACTCATAGAAATATATATAAATTAGATAAATATTCTAATGTAAGTATTCGTTATCTGTACTTTGCCAGTATACTTATTAACACCTGTCAGTAACCTTTGCAGCTGGGTACACATAAACTCGGCACAAAATTCTTCCTTCTTTGGACATCCAGAAATCCTATTGAACTCAGTATTGAATTTTAATTTTTTGCAAATACAAGATCAGGGTCCAATTAGTTGATGATACAAACTCTGTGAAATGGAAAAACTGAAAATTATCAGTTACGAAGATGCTGTACATGTTTTTATATTTAGGCTTGGCCATTTTCAAAAAAGCAGTAAGAAAAGGTTATTTGGTTTATAACATTCATTTTTCCAGTATTTTACACTTTAAATCCTTCTTGAGAAGAAAGTTCAATTTAAGATTCAACTGTCATAACTGAAGGCTCATGTGCTCTTCATTTGAACAAGGGTTTGCTGGACCAGGACCATTGTTTATTCTATCAGTTTGTTCTCTTAAGATCTTAAAGGTCTAAATGATTTAATCAATACTGAAATGAAGCATTTCCGTTACTGAGATATTTGCCTAAGGTAATTCATCATTTGATACAGATATTGCCATGTTTTAAACAGTGACAGCTATGGTAATTGATTAATGCAATCCAATATACCATTCCAGTTTCCATTTCCCATTTTTGATGTGCTAAAAAATATTCCAGCATTTTGATTTTCTTCTTATTTTCTTTTATGAAATAAAATCTGGGAGATAGAAACACTGCGTGAAGAAAAAATAATGAGGGTTGAATGGAAGTAAAGGTCAGATATTATGTAGAAAGTTGCAGATGGCACTGTATGTCATTAACATTGCTAACGTCTAAAAAGATGTAACAGTGCTGCCTACTGGTAAGATGTAGTAGTATTAAAGCATTGAAGTCAACATAGGGAAATTGTGTGTGTGTGTGTGTGTGCCATACCCTTCATTGTAACAACAGCATTCTCTAGTTTTTTCAGCCCTGGTTAAGTATTGCCAAGATCCATGGTTTTACATCAGGATTAATAACACATTCTTATATGCATCACTTGAATGGAAACTGGATGCGCAAAATAAGAAGCCTAATTGTTTTTCATCGATATTTGTGAAATCCTGTCCTAACATAATTGTATGCATTCTGAATTTTTTGTAGTAAAATTACTTATGTTATCTATAAATTGTTCTTGTTAATAATGGTGTCCTGCTTAGAAATAAGATGCCAAATGAAAAAAACAGTCTTTCATGTTACTTGTAAAGACTTGCCTTATAAAATGCAAAAAAGGCTACCTTTTTAATAGTAGTAAATAAGAATACATAGCAGGTGCAGATCTTATCTCAGAAAATAAAATCACTTTCTAAAAAACTCAATGGTTTTACTTACAAAGGTGGAGAAAGTGAGACAATGGGTCATGGAGATTAAAATTTTAAACTTTGTTGTCTGAAGTTAAACTCTTGAATTTGTATTAATGTGTTATTTTCAAAAGTATGGAACTGTTTTACTCCTTTGAGAATTACAACCTTTTGTTGAGATATCTAGGGGAATTGTAAACTTGCCGTTAGGTGTGTGATTTCAAAACAGGGATTGACATCCACATTATAGTAAAATTGGGGTATAAAACGGGTGGCAAAACTCAGATCTTCCATATCCATGTCTTGAGATGTTATTAATTACAAATGCAGGCCAATTATTTGCTTACATTGATGTAAGAAGCACTTACTTTTCTCTTAAAAAAACCCCCCACAATTATTTCAGAGTTAATAAATGGATGCTTTTTTTGAACAGTCTTCCTGTTTGAAAACACTCACAAAAGCAAAAGACAGGAACCAAAGAAACAGTCTGGTATCCCTATGGTAAACTGCTTTATTCAAGCAGTGAGGAGCTGGTAATACTGAGGAGTTCTCATATCATACGTAGTCATTCATATGCATGGCTCCTTCTTCCCTGATGTAGGGCCTCTTTCTTGTGTTGAAATACCTTCCCTGGGAGTTGCAGACTGTAAGCCAGGGCTGCCTGCAGGAGCTTGGTATCAGTTATGGAGATGATTCAGGGAGCTAATGATACTTGTGGCTAATTATCTTGTGCCACCTTGTCCTTGATTATCTTCAAAAAAAGGAGGAGATTCTGTAAGGAACTAATTCTGATATCATCTACCAGGCTTCCACCTGAGGCATCTGTTGAGATAATAGAACTAGTTCCAGGAAAGATGCTCCTTCTACTCTTAAAATAAACTGTTTGGTTCTTGCTAATTAATAATGACAGTTTATTTAAAACATGTAAATAAAAGATGTATATGGCTGATAGTGATGCACAGCTTTCTAGAGAGCAGCAGAAATGTAGGTATTTTGTAACTTCGTAGTTATCAGTGAAATGTGAATATTTAAGTTTTAGAACAGGATGCTTGATCAAATATTAGTAACCTTCAAGAGGCAATTTTTACAAAAAAAGGGTCATTACATACCATGCAGAGTACTAGTCCTGTTTCACTTGCACATATTTCATGCATCTCATGCCTGACTAACAAAGATACTGCTGTATGCCCTATGATACATATTATATTTCAAATACAGTTTTACGTGTAAATATGTAGGTCATCACTCAGAGGCAATACTTTTCTTTAAACAATAATGTCACCCATACAAAGAAAATGGAGTTTAACAAATTTTTGACTTCTACTGAGAGCAAAAGGGACATGCCTTTTGCACTCCAACCACTTCTCCACCTTTCTCCTCTTAAGTGAGATTCCACCCTTAATGGATAACATTTGTTAAATGCAGTCAATAAAACTTTAGGATCATATTTATGTTTGATTAGCTTTGGTCTTTTATTTCTTATAATTTCATCTACTGCCAAATTTAAGCAATTGAGCCCCATGACAAAAAGAATTCAGTACATCATAACATATTGACTGAGAAGGCATTAATAAATACTGTGTAACATTATTATCCTTGTATCCTAAGCAGGGATGATATGAAAACTGCATTTGCATTGTTGTAGTCATTTTTGCATTGTTCTTGCAGAATGAATACAGCAAGAAAAATGTCATTGTAGATTATGTAATAAAATGTCTGAAACTGTAATGCAGCCATGTAAAAATGCAGTTTACTGTGATGTGCTGTAGCATAATGCACAGCAAGTAGATAAGTTATTGTTAAAATAGATTTAAAATCCATTCTAATATATGCTTAGCTTACAGAGGGATATTCTCTTCCCTCATGCCTTAAAACCCCCAAGTGGAAGGTCTAAAAAGCTGTCAGTCTCATTTGTTTTCCATCAAGAGTATTGAGATAAAGTAAGTTTGACTCAAAAAAACTTTAAAACTTTTCTTTTGCATAAACTACATTTATAGAGGTTCAAGAAAAAGGTTTCTACGTGCTCTTCTTATGGAAGAAGCTGAGATATCCAAAATCAGAAGAGGGTAGAGAACTGCAAACTACTTTTTGAACTTCTTATCCTTATCTCGGTGCTATTTTTTTAAATTGTCATTTCTTTCACTTGGGTGCTTAATTAGCTGTGGTTTTATGGGTGTGAATATTTCCTGTATCTTCCAATGCAAGGGTAAGCCCATGGTCTACCAACTAGATAAACATCAATTTGCGTGAAGGTTTGTGGCCATAGCGGGATAACTGATCAGGCAGCTACACTGAAAGATCAAGTGATGGTCAAGTAGATGAAGCTTACCAAAAAGGCCTAAGGGAAATCACTTGCAGATAAGAAAGAGCACCCTTTTGAGGAGGTAGAGAGCTTCAGGATGGTTTAGAATGCAAGAAATTACTCAAGAACATTGGAAAATATTAAGGAAATGCATGCAAGTGTTTTTTATTTTGCTGGCAGCTATGTTTTCTAGTGTTAGGTGGGTTTTTTGAGTGAAGTAACAAAAGGCATATCACTAGGATGAGGCTTGTTTTCGCCAGGATGCCACTGCAACTGATTTTTATTCTATGTCTGGACTATTAATAAGATGTATCCAGGATAAGCACCATATGCAGAGTCCCACTGCATAGAACAGCTGATGTCTATGGTGTAAATTACCTGAGTTTTCAAAGCAATTTTTGGCAAGATCCACCTGCTTATTTGGAATGGTTCCTGCAATGTTCTCACTTCTGAACTGTGCCCACAAATTGTCTTGGAGAGTGGTAACTGGCATGAGTGAAAAGCATTTCAAGACCAATTTTAACAATTTAAAATGTAGGTGTTCATATTCTAGTGCTCAGGAGCATTTCTGGGAAGTATTTGATTTACTAGTACAGATAAAGCTGCCAAGTCCCTGGAAGTGACAGCAAATGGTGACTTTGGGATTATGAATGGATCCTTACTAACCCCAAAGGAGTTGAGAAATTAGGTAGAGCTAAGCGTGATGAGCATTCAGATGAGCGACATCACCCTGGGCTTTCAGCTGCTACTAAACTTCATCAAACTTCAAAAAGAAAGAATTCCTGTTGCCAAATTCCTGTTTCACTTGTGAGGCATCTGAGGTGTTGAGAACTGTGCAGTGCATCTTTTTTATTCTCTCCTGGAGATGTTCCATTTTTCATGAGTAATTAAGAGCAGGAACTCCAAGACAAATGGGATGTATTTGTAAAGAAAATTCTTAGATGTTACTGTGGGATAGGTGGGGTGTTTCTTATTATCTCCTATTAAAAAAACCCCAAAAACAACAAACCCAAACATTATTTTAAAAACCCCCAGCAAAGCAATAATTTCTTAATATTGCAAAATGTTTGAAGAATTGCGAAAGAACTCCTTTTCAATCTGTAGTGCAGTATATCTTTCCTTCATGAATTGATAAGAAAGAGAAGAATCACTGCAACATTTTCACCTATATTACAAGTTTTAAATAAGTAGGATTTGATGTATCAGGTAAGGGTAAGGATGTATGTCAAATGTCCTCAGTACAGCACTGTGAGAAACTTGAGGGGACTAACTATTTGCAGTATGGCTGGTGGGAATAGTTGGAAAGTTTTAGTTGCAGACATGCTTTGAATATCCTGCTGAATCCGATCATGCCAGGGTAGTAGATATTACATGAACCACCAAGAGCTATGTAGTAACTTAGATATGCCATAACACTTTTATTTGCCATGTCAAACATGGCATTTTGCAGGACTGCATATCACTTGTTCTAGGGCTTGCAGCTTTTTCACCACTTCTCCCTCTTTTTGCTGCACTTTTGAAGAAGAGTGCCCATGCAACTGTTTCATGCTCAATGCACTGTTCTCCTTAGCTTCTAGGCATAACTTCTGGGAGCTTTGCAGCTCTGAAGGGTCCTGTGTGCAATTGTGAATCACTAACTGCCTCCAGTGTGTGGGGCTATCACAGTGGTGCCTCTCAGCATATGCAGTAGCAGAACTTCTGGCACTTAGGTGACATCTTTTCATCCAAGGAGACAAAGCTTTGGACTGCTTTCATAGACTTAGAGGTTTCAGTGCCACCTGGTATTTCAGGCACTTAATTGCTGGTTTGCAACTTGTCTGTGGGAACTGAGACTGTCTTTCAAAGATGCTTTCAATGTGTTTGTGTTGTACAATAGAAAGTGCTGTAGTACATACTCATTCTACCTGAGCTAGTAGTGATCCACACGAGTACTTCTACATAGCACAGCTGCATGTCCGTGCAGAGACGCTCATTTTGGTATTAATGCTGAAAAGCCCTGCTGAGTTTCTGAGCTCCATTCTGCAGCCTGCTTGAATGCTGATGGCTTGTGTTATATTTAACTGCAGAATGTAGTCAAACCTTTAGACTTCGTAGTGTGACACTATGGATTCTGAGGAGCTTCAGTGTTCAAAAAATTTGTTATCTCTTCTGTCAAATAAATACAGTTATTTTCTTGATAGAATTACTGATTTGTTGAGAAAAATGAGAAAAAAAATAAACCAGCCATTTTGTTATAACTTTTGGCAGAGTATTTAATGAATACTAACCCCAAATAAATTAGAATTCAAAGCTGGTTAGAAGGACTGTAAATAATAATATGGTGAGATAAGAAGTGGTCAATCCTGTATCCTTCTGACATCTCTGCTCTTATTTAATTAATTATCCAGAGTACTCCTAAACAACATGTTAATGCAGTCCAAGGAAGATACTAATTGGTTAGAGGTGTCAATGCTAACAGCACTAAAAGAGTAAGAAAACCTTTCAGCACATGATAACTATCTGTACAAGGATGAGAAGATCAAGATTTTGTCACCATTACATTAATCTTAAAAAATGTATATATAATCTCATTTGCCATACATTTTATTTCATATTTTAACCATATATAAAGGTATCTGAGTACCTGTAGAGATCACAATAGAGAGACCAGTCACACAACCAAAAAAAAAATTGGACTATTTTTTCCTCAAAGTAAGTTAATACACTCGAGAGAGGGTAAATTGAAATGCAGGAACCCAGACAAAAGAGACATTGGGGTGAGGAAATGACAGTGAGGCACATTGCACTAGGTCTTAGGCCACCTTGTTTTTATTCCTGTCTCTGCTGCTAGCTTGCTACATGACCTTGATCCAATCAGTTCCTTATTTTATGCCTCAGTTTTTTCATCTGTTAAAAAATGGGGATAATGATACTGACTTGATGATGAAAAATGCTTTTTAAAATGTGGGTGCCATTATAAGCAGGGTATCAGATCACCAGGTCGGTAGTTAATGGTTCATGAATTTGTAACTATAATGTAAAACTATGTAATTTGTAACTATGATTTACTACAGGTAAAATATTCCATTTAAATCTGAGCCTTGTTTAACCAAAACAAACATGAAGGGCTTCAGTTTAAAAAGATTTTTTGGCGGGGGGTTCAAGTGACTTAACATATATGTATAGTATGAATATTAGATTTTGAGATGAGGTGGATGTTTTTTAAACCATGTCTAAAGCTGTTTGGAGCAGATGCTCCAAAGTGTTGTGATAGATACAGTGTAAGAATGAGAATGAGTTACCAGAACAGTGTTATCTAAGTTGATATAAAGCTACCCAGGTTAGCTATGAATGATGTGATTTGCATGTCTTGTTGCAGCCCTGTGCAGACTACCCAATGCAGTTTTGGCATAGACTACTGCACAAAGTTTGTCTTGGCTAATATGAGCAACATGATTGCTGTGTGGAAGTTGGAGCAGTGATCTGAGCACAGGCAGGAAGCCTGGTGTGTCCTTAATTCAGCAGAGCTGCTATGCTTGCTGAGTGAGTGTGAGAGCTGGTCTTGTGCATGCACAGGGAAGTTCTGCAAACACTACTATCCATCCTTTGGCTGTTGTATGCGACAGCCACAGATGGCTTCGGTGACATCTACAGTTCTTCAGGATATCCATTAGCAATCCTGGCTATTGGATCATGGGCTTCTGGTGGAATTGAGGTAGAAAGGGCCCTCTGGAAATGATGGATCACCATGTCCCACTCAAAGCACAGTTCACTGAGAACAGGATGATCAGGGTGTTTCGTAGTTGATTTTGATTCTGACCTGTTGCAATGTCACTTCACAGTGAATGACTTTTCCTCTCATTTAATCAGATATTGTTGTGTTGCAGCTTGTGTCCATTGCCTTTTTCTTGGCACTGTGCACCTCTGGTTCCACCCTTCCACACCTTACCTTTGAGAGTCCCTGAAGACAGTAAAGGCATCCTTACATAGCCTTCCCTTCTGAAGGCTGAACAAACCTACTCTTCTCAAACTCTCCCCGTTCATCATGCCCCTTCTCCCCTAGCACCATAGAATCACAGAATCACAGGATGAACTAAGTTGGAAGAGACCTTTGAGATCATCAAGTCCAACCTGTGACCTAACCTTACACCTCCTCATCAACTAAACCATGGCACTGAGTGCCACGTCCAGTCTTTTTTTAAAGACGTGTGTCCAGGGACAGTGACTCCACCACCTCCCTGGGCAGACAATTCCATGATGGAGTCTGGTGGTGTCATGTTCAACTGTGTGTCAGGACTACTCAGACCTTACTCTGAAAAGTTGTTCTGTATCCTGGTGGCTCCTCACCTCCAGCAGGGGGTTCTTACTGCCCGGTTGCAGTACTTTGCACTTGTTTTTGGTGATATTCCGCATGAAGTTCATCATCATCTCATTCCTCTGGCCTATTGAGCTACCTCTAGATAGCAGCATAGTGTTTCCACATCCCCTCCATACTCCCCAATTTGGGACCATCCATACATCTACTAGGGTGCATTCCATTCTGTTGTCCAGGCTGTTGACCAAGATTTTGAACAGTATTGGTCCCAGTACTAATCACTAGAAAGCATCACTAGTATTTGGCTGCAGTTGGTTTTCATGTAGCTCATCTCAACAAACAGAAAAAAGCTGTGTTGGAACAAGCAGGTCTCAGCTGTGTGTGGGCTGATGAGCAGAGCTTCCATAGTGAATCTGCAGTACTGTTTCTGGCCCCAGAGAGAGCTCTTCTGCATATCAGAGATTATAGATCTCTCCACAGTGTGATACAATCTTACCTCTAAGAGGCTGCAGTACAAAAATAGGGAAATTATCTAAAAATGTTAGCATGCATAGACCTCAAAGATACAAGAATAGGAAAAGAGGAAATATGACATGTAAACAGAGGAAATTACAGAAAAATTTGCCTGAATGTCAATTAGAAATTATTACTGAGAATTATGTGATTATACAACAGTGTCTTCTGCAAGAATTGTCTGAGTGCTGTATAGTCAGAATCTCTTTTTTTCCTCACATTTGCTGAGAAAGAGATGAGATGGATCTTTCTCTATCATTGTGTTTTCTAATAATTTTGTATGTTTGGTACTTCTTATGTCTGTGGCTGTTAAAAAGTTCTTTGCTGCATTGTTACATTCTGGTTTTGTGGGCTTCATACCGAAGTCTCAGCTAGAATAGACTGGGACTGAAATACAGTGAAAGGTGGGATCAGAGGTGAGCTGCTAAACACAGATATGTATTTCAATTATCATTATATCTTTGTTTATTTTCTGGCTTTTATATTCTTATCACAGAGTAATCTGAATAGCTTTTTTCAAGATTATATGTAATTTCTAAATCCTAAGTTTTTTCTCCCTAATGTGAAAAGGGAAAAGAAAAATGCTATTAGTCTGAAAAAAGGAGGTTTCTTTATAATGACTGGACTTGAAACGTAAAGGAAATCCACATTTCTGCCCTAATCCTGTAAGAAATCCCATGAGGTAGTGGCTCTAGTGAAACTTGTAGGTCATTTAGTTCCTGAGTGTGCTGATCTGATGCTACTTGGGATAGAAATCTCTGTTTGTGAGTTTAATACTGCATACACTCCAGACACTTTATACCACTAAATCAGTGTAAGTCTGGTGCAGTAGCATAATCTGCTTTACTAGTTAAAGTAAAAAGATAACCTTTTACATACATTTCCCTGTCTTGATGGCACTCTTTTCTCCTAATGCTTTCCCTGTATACTAGCTCTTGTAGTTAGTTATCATTATTTATTTAAGTTGCCTTCAAATTAGCACAAAATCAGCTAAACCCACTTCGAAGCAAAGTGTCTGGCACTCTCACTGCAGTGGAGTGCACCTGTTTACACTAGGCCACAATTTTCTCCAAATGTCTGATTTAAAGAAAAACATAAATGATAATTTCAACTAGTCTCATGCCAAATCCTGTCAAAACATTTTTGCTTCTGCACATCATCATTATTCGTTTATGACTGCGTGGCCGTGGGAAAAACTTTTCTTAGTTAATTACAGACATTGAGCCTGCAGAGGGAGCTCAAACCCTTGTTTATGTGGGCCTCACTAAAATAGTATTTTTTTTTCTACAAACAGTGGAGAAACATGTTATTTAAATATATCAGAAATTTATCCTTCAATGTGTAAGGCTTTTGTATGTGGAATGTAGCTATTTTGGAGATATACATGAGAGTAAAAGCCTTTCCAAAGTGACTGGAAAGAGTGCGGATTTCTGAGACTTGGTAGGTGGCACTGTTTGAAATATCCAGAGCTGTAGCGGCCAGACCTCCAAGACTTCCTTTTCAGTCCTCATTCTGGATGGAAAATAGCTTCAGTAGGTCACTGCTCTGTCAGGTCAGAGCCAAAATAGTGCAGAAGACCAGATCGAACTCTGTGAGTTGGAGCTCAGAACAGGAATGTGGAGCTGAAATAAATGAGGCCAGGAATAGATAAGCTGAGGAGGCTGTTGCAGAAGTTCATTAAGGAAGGACAGAGAATGTCTTATTTTGGGTGGGAGCAGATGAAAAAACTTGTGGTTAAAGGAGACTTTTAAGAAAAATTCGATTTACTTTGCTGACTGTGATACATTTCATTTTGAATGTCAGGAGAGGAGAAAGGTACACAGATGCCATTAGAACGAACGAGTAACATTGCAATCCACTGTTTCAAAAAGTAAAAAGAAAAAAACCCGACATATGTAAATCTAGCAAATAGATGAATCAAAGTGATAGTGATTTTGGGAAGGATGACGCTGTGCTCCTTAATCCTCCCCTTGGCAGGTGCAGGCAATGGCTGTGGTTGGCCAACACCATGTCCCTGTGCTGCCCCCAGGTGGTCTCCAGTTGCAGAAGGCTCCTGCCCTGCAGTTGTGAAGTATATTGAACCTCCAGTCCTTTTTCTTGGAGATTAAATGACAAAGGACTATGTTGTTTTCTATCCCATCATACATTTTGGTTTTGGAAGAGACAGGAGTGTCTGCATAGCTAAAGTCTGGGAACCTGCCAAACTTGGCTGCTGTGAAGGGAAGAAATGTCTGCAAGTTTGTTCTATTTTGACAGTCCTTTAATAATTAAGGATTGATAAAATCATTTTAGTGGTACTGTTGGGGTTTTTTATGAAAATAGGTTTTCCCTATGATTGCTTGTTGTGCCATTGGCAGTGGGCTCTGAGACATGCTTAGAACAGCCTGAAAGGAAGACTGGTGTTCGTCACTGGCTGCTAATTGCAAAGGTCTGTAAGAAACAAAGCAGAACTGTTTTTTTTTTTTGGTGTTTCTAGTGAAATTGTAAATATTACCAAAATCAATGAGGCAGATGGTGTATCAGTTCATATTGAAATACTAAACTGTGTTCTCAGGGAAAGGGTTTCACCAATCACTCCAGCTTCTTTCATATCTTGTGTATACGTGTCCTCGTTGTGGCCATGACAGGGTTAATTTTTTGCAGTAGGTGGGAGGGGGTGTGGCCAAGGCAAGGAAGTTATTCTGTACCACCTCACATCATTGCTGGGAGTGGGGGAAAGGAACTCTCTTCTGGGTCCAATAAAGGTGGCAGACGGAGCAGTCCAGTATTGTTTATTGTTGGAGGTTTCCCATGTAAATCCTTCCTTTTTTATATCTTTTGTTATTAATTTGTTGCTATTACTGTTAGTTTTCTTATCTCATTGCTGCTTCCAGTAAATTGTTCTTATCTCAACCCATGATCTTTGCCTTTTTTGCCTCCAATTAGAGGAGAGGGCAGGGAAATGGCTCATGGTTGTAGTAGGAGTACTAAATGAAGAATACCATTCCTAAATCACAACTACATGATAGAGGTGTTTTGAATTCTATCTTCATGATGGTATAGATGGTCTGTTGTTCTCTAAAATGTAGATGGTATCTTTCGATATGAGGGTTTTTTTTGTGTTGAGTTTTTTTTGTTTTATTTTTTCACGTACTATTCGTGTCTTCTTTAATTTGCTGGAATAAATCTTGAAAGTCTCGAGTGCTATTTTACTTAGAGAAAATGGGTTGGTATACTAACAGATTTTTTGTGAAGGAAATATTGTTGATAAATGGTAATTTACAAGAACAACCAGTTGACTAATCAGTGGGTTGTAAGTAGTGAATTGAAACTTGTTTTTCTTCTTTGTTGTATCTCTAGATCTACAGTCATCATAAGTTCCTCCTGGTGCACCCACACTGATCTCTAGTATTGGGAGGAAATCTAAAGCAGGGCTTCAGACACCTCTCTCCCTCCAACTTGTTCTAGTTTATTTTATTGCCAGAACCTCTCAGAGGTTTGCAGACACCCTAGATGAAGAACATATTTGTAGTTTATTGCAAACAGAGGCTTTAAGGAATATATTTGCCCAGTTCACTGTTTTTAATCTAGTATCCTTGGTCACATGCTGTAAAGTAAAAACTCTTATTAACCAATTGGTGCCTGACCATCTGTGTGTTGTAGTGTGATGGCAACTTACTGTTTGCAGCAAGACATGATCCATCCTGGATTCACATGCATAGAGAGATTTATATCCACAAGAGTTAATTACAGAATGGCCAAGCATTTAACCATTCTAACGGGCTCAGTTTTTAAAAATAATAATAAATTGATGTAGAATAAATATTGCACTCCTAGTAAGTTGCTAAATTCTTCCCCAAAGAAATTTGTAACACTGCTAACCTTCTGGGGGAGAAAAAGAGGTAAGTGTTGATATAGTATCAACAATTAAAGACTTTGGGGTTTGAGTGGAACGAACTGTAATCATCACTGGAAACCACAGATTTTTTTTTAAGCATACATGAAGCAAAATGTTTTGAGTAAAACTTTGTGCATGAACTGCACATGTGACATGCATTGGCTGCCTGGCGCACTCTGTTTCCTTCTGGGATCCTGATCATCCTCACTATGTCTAGTTTCCACCCAGGCTATCTCCTGAAGCTTTCCCTCCCAGGAAGCAGTCTGACAGCGGATAGGATTTTTCACCCATGGATTCACTCCAGCCAGACTGACTCCCCTTCAGTCAGGGAGACAGGGCAATTCTTCAAGACAAGTCTTGTGCCCTTGCTTGCCCTCATGTGTCCCTGTGCCATGCTGAGAGACACACAATTCACAACATTGTCTAGACCCCATGCTACCGATCTGTGGCCCAATCCTCTCAATATTTAGGATACTTCAAAATGAAAAATGAATGAAAAAATAATGATTGTACTTTGTAACTCATGGTCATCTGGGGTGCAAAGAAGTTGCAGTCTGAGTTGTATAAATTGTGAAGGTAGTGGCTCACCCCTTGAGAGGGTCCCAGCCCTGAGGAGTGTGTACATGTGTTGGTCCTCACCAGTGCTGGTGGGTAGGGTTTGCTTCTACAGTGTGTCTTCACAACCATTGTAGCCATAGGTCCCAGAGTCACCATACATCTTCCCAAGTGTATTCCTAGACTGCTCCAGTAGGATAGCAGCAGCAGTGAAACTGTCTTCAGTAAAGAGTGAACTTTGGTTTCTTCAGTACCTTTTCACTGCCAGTCTCTAATAAACCCTTGGAAAGTGAAAACCCACCTACAACAAGCTTTCAGGAGTTTATGGGCTATTCACTTCATGTCTGCACATACCAAACAATAGACGTTGTTGTTGGAAAACTGGGAAATTGGGAACTTGGAGGGCAAAAAGTCAATCCTTCCTCTTCCCTGTGCGTGCTTATAATTGCTAGCAATGTTAATCACTGTTAATTGAGTAAGTTGGGGGAAAAAGCTTGCTAAGCAAGCTTAACTTTAAAGACTAGAAATTTGGAGAGCCCACTTTAAAGTCATTCGTTACATCTTCTTTAATTATATCATCCTTGTTATGTTCTCAGAAATGGTACAATTCTGATATCTAACTGTTTAACCATAATATTGCAAATAATGTATGGAGTTGCATTTTTATATCAGGAAATAAGTGACAAAATGTTCTTTGGGATTTTTTTTTTAGGATTGAATAGCATGTTATGTATTTGTGATCACGTATACAGTGTAATGTAAATATATACAATTTAAATGTGGTCATTATTATGTAAATACATGATTGTGTTTTGTTCCAGGGGATTAGAAATAGATGATCTTTAAGATCTCTTTCAACCCAAACCATTCTACAATTCTCTGATTCCAGTTCTTACTTACTCAAGTAGTCTGTCTGTTCTCTCATATATGTAAAGGTTTTGCAAGGTTAAGCCTATGATTTCTAGTTACTAGTATTTAAATCAATACAGCTATTCTCTAAATATTGGCCATGCATCTTGAAATTTGTGTTACTTAATGCTGGTATATACTGTTCACATTCCTTCCTCTTAGTTCTTTCTAGTGCTCAGGACTGTTATTTAACCAGTTCTTTGGCTTATCAGTGGAAGGCTTGCTTATAGATCCTGCAGTACTAGAGATAGCATCCAACTGTTGCAAGAGCTGACAGTTGTCCAGAGGATTACAAGTGAGATCATATCGAGTTTGGGGGGGATCCTGACCTGTTATATGTTCTTTTGCATAATTGTTGCTAGAGGCAAAAGGGCAGGAAGGGTGCAGAATTAGAGCAATGCATTTGATGGGAACTTGTCATCTGAAAAACAGTTTGCATTGCCTGTCATCTTTTGTTTGGTAGAAAACAGGTTGTGACATAATACCTGTCACTGCCAGCGGGTTTTTCCCTGCACCCAGGAGTAAAAAATCCCATGCAGTAGCAGTCAGAGGTCTAGGCTACCTGTGTGACTGCACAGGACCTGGCTGTTCTAGTGGTCTGGATTTGCACACAGGGATCCATCTGCCTCAATTAAGGAGGGAAGGAGATATGGGGAGATTTAAAAGAAAAAAAAAAAAAGAAAAAAAAATCTAACTATAGCCTTGATCCTGGGAGAGGAGATCAAGAAGTGACTTCTAGGTTTGCTGTTGGACCAGAAAGAATTCAGTGCAGAAGGGCAAATGGTAAAGGCAGACCATGCCAAGTATACCTCTAGGTTGTTAGTAGTGAGACGGGCCAAAAGCTTGTGGCAATGATAGGAAGTGTGGAATTGAAAATTTAGTTTCTGGTGAGAAGATGGCAAGTGAAAGAGAGAGAAAGAGAAAATACATAATTCCCTGGTACTTGAAAATGTTATTTTTTAATTACAGAATAGTACCCAGTGTTGTGACATCTTTGGAAAATTCATGCCTTAGAATTAATTCTAATCTGCATAATAGAGTAGGTGTGTTGACTGTTTTATTTAAGAGTGTGGAGTGTGTTTTAGGAGATGATGGTGGTGGTGTTGATGATAGGAATACTAAAGATTTAAAGGTTTTTGACAAATGCAGTGGTATCATAGCCATTGAGAAGCAAGTTCCCTTCCATGTTTCTTTTTTTTTTTTCCCTCTCTTTCCTGTGCTGCATACGGTTTTGAAATTGTTGTTTGCTAGTTTATTTCTGACTTTGGCTTTGGTCAGTATTTTTTTGTCTTTATAAATGCCTGATATAAAATATTTTGGACTGAACTCAAGGTTAATGTAATTTTAACCAGCCAAACTTGACGTACCTCTGATACAGCTTTGTGGAAGAGGCACCTATCGCTTGATAGCTGTGTGAAACTGTTGCCTACAGAGATGGGCTCTTGACACTGTCTGCCAGCCTCAGGCTGTCCGCTTTGTGTCTGCTTTAATTGAAAATTAATAGTTAGGGGGTTGCTATGGAAATGATACCATTGCTTGCAGACAGCAAACCCAGCTTTTTGCAAAGAGACACTAGTGGTATTGTTTGTCCTTGTTGACCTCAGAAGTTCAAAAGCCTGGAGGAGGAAAGGAGATGCAAATATTTTACTTAAAAAAATTAATTTGCATATTTATAACATTATTTTTGAATGTCAGAGTTATCAAGTTTTTTTAACAAACTTTTGTGGGTAAAATGAGACTAGGCTTTTAAATGTTATGTTAATTGTTATTACACCGCTTTGCAGGTTGATAAGGCAGTATTGCTGAAGAGCATATTATGTTATTGTTCTAGTGAATGTAAACAGATTCGTGTGAAAATGTTACTTGACTGATGTGATAATGGAAACTATCATTTATTTCCTCTGGAGTACATAAAGTAATTTGTATCCTTGTATACATTATTCACAGTTTTTTGAAATGTGAAAGCACCACAAAACTGTGGACAGTTGGGAAAAATAAAAAATAATAAAAAAAAGTAGATTGGGAAACCTTATTCTCAAAAGGGAGAGAGCTGATATACAAACTGCATGGAACACTTAACCTGAACAACCAGAGGAGAATTTAAACTTTTTTTTTTTT
>VZTE01001407.1:471603-478928 GCA_013397775.1 Eulacestoma nigropectus | reverse complement strand
GCTCCGGCGCTGCGCCGCAGCTTCCCCGAGGCCGGGGCCGGGGGCCGGGGCCCTTCGCGCCGGGCCTGGGCCGCCCGCACCGCCCGGGCCTGGCAGGGCACGACAGACCCCGCGAGCCGGGCGTGACACACACCCTATCATAAACCGAGGGGGTCTAATTGCGGCACGGCGCGCTATCCTGCTGTTTGTACAAATAAAAGACTCCGTCTTGATGCAAAATAAACACAAAAGCACTGTTGTGACTATAACAGGGAGTCATATACTAATTTATATAATAAGTGGTTGTGCACGCTTTATTCAAGATTATGGCTGCAAGAAATGGCATGAATTGCTGGGTGTGTTTAATGCTGGATTATAGCAATTTGAAACATGTCAAACACATGGCTAATGCCTCATGCTTCACTCATTCTTGCGTAAACCTGCATAGCCACCATCCATTATACCCTTGGTAACAACACAATTCTGCAAGTAAATATTGTTACACTAAGTAACCTTTCAATTCAAGTTGTTTAGGAAGAGAAAATGCAATCTTGTGCAGTCAGTTCCAGTGTCAGTTTAATGTTTCAAAAGGGAAGTGGTGTAGAGAATAAGTATCTGTATAGTGACTTGCCAGCTTAAAACACACGCGTGCACGTGCGGGCGCACGGGCGCATAGAATATGTCCAGTTCGCTGCAGGGGAGAAAAGTAAAACTGAGCTTCTAACTTAACAAGGTGGAGTGTTTCTTTTTTTGGTATGGGTGATAGCTTGGCTACCGTGGCAGGATTAGGTATTCAACCTACAGTGCAACCACCCGCTAAAATGATCTACAATTTCACTCTCTCTTGCAGACAGCAGCAAATATTTTTCCCAAACCTTTGTTTAAAATACCAGGTAGCAGAGCTTATATCTCACCTTTGGCGCCAAGAGTTACAGAATCACAGCAGAAGTAGGTGCTGGTGGATGTGTCTGTGAATGTGGGTGCGTGTGTGCATGTGTGCCTGTGTAGGCATGCTCATGACTGACAGCGAGTGTGACAGCAAGAGAAAAGAGAAGGATTAGAAAGTATGAATGTGTATAAATGTATGTAAACAGGGACCTGTACATTTTTTCTTGTCCTATTTGAATTAACAAACTTACTGCCTTTGAATCTGGCTGATACCTATCTATTTCCTTTGTATTTATTTATGATTATTTCGGTAACAATCTGCACTACTGTTGTAAAAACAAGAAAAAAAGTACATTAGTTTGCTTAGTGAGTTGTTGCAGGTTCAGATTATTTTGCTACGAATAACTCAAGTTACTGATACGTAGACATCAGAAATGATCCTAGTTTAGATGTTGTCAGTGCTTCAGTTTGTGAGGGTTTAGAGTTGATAGTACATACACACACAAGTGCGTAGATTCACGTGTGTATGTGTGTCTATGCAAGAGAAAAGAAAGGAAAAGAAAAAGATTCTATGCTCTTGCTTTCTCCAGCAGCCCTTTTTCAGTTGCTGACAGTGAGAAGGGGGCAGAGGACAACCAACACAGTGCATTACTAGAGCCAAAGTTTTAGTATTGTTTTTAAAAATACCCTTTTAAAACTAGAAAAAAAAACCCCACACTTTATTTTTAACATAAAATTATAGGGTCTCTTTTTTCTTCATAAAAATGCTTCAGTGTTTCTTCCACTTCACTTTGAAATAAATTGCCCTTTCTAGTATTTTTACTCTGTAGTTTCATTCTGTCTGTACCAAGCTGTTGGATAGGATCTGTTGTTTTCTATTGCCAGAGTAGTGTTACTGGTCATGTTACGTTAAAGCTGATTCTGCTGGTTCACAGACACTTTAACTTTAAATGTAGAGCCTAAACTACACTCTGGGGCTTTGCAAGGATACAAAATCCACAAGACATAAAACCCTCTGGTTAATATGAACTGGAAGACATTTAACCCTTCTTTGCTAATTGTAGTGAAACAGTCAGAGAGATGTGAAAACAGGAGGGATGATGTATTTATTTATTACATTTCTGGATGTTTCGTAATGTTTTGATTATCTAACATTTACACCCCTTTGCCCTTTTAATGTGCCTGGCTAAATGTACCAGTGTTATTGACTAACGTTTGAATTTGTAAAAGATGAACCTGTTTGTTGGTTAAATCTTTGTTTGACTGAAAGAGGATTAACATTTGAATTTCCCAAATTTCCAGATCCTTGTAACGATACAGCTGATGAAGTGTTTTAAATAAATTTCCACTCTGATATACATGTCTTTTTATTGAAAGTAAATATTGTAAAAATCAGAAAGGTCTGTCTGTTTCCACAGTTGTGGCATACCCGCATTAGAATTTTCATATAACTACTAAGGGCAATCAGACCCTTTTCTCTGAATATTTTAAACATTGTACATGTAAAATTTATGCCTAATTTGAATACTTATTAGCTGCCTAATCTCAGAAAAGAGTATTAGCTTTGTTTTTGTCTTGTAAAATTCATCACTGCTTGTATCACATTTTCCATTTCTGTTATTTTTCTTCACTGATGTTCATAAGTGTTTCAGAAGGACTGTTTCTTCATAAGCACATCTGGTGCTGCTGTTGTTTACTGGGCTAGAACAGCTGCTCTCCTTTATGTTAACTGTGTTTGTGTTTAGGTTTTTTGCATCCTGTTTATTTCTGACCAGACTATCCTTAAATAACTCATCTTTTGCTATTTTAAGATTTTTCACACAATATATACTTTCACTTTATCTTGTAGGAGCTTGTTTGTGGTAACTCATACTGCATTTTAAATAATATCCCATGCACATAGTTGAAGTTGTAATGATCCTTTTCCTGCTGGTTTTTTTTTTGGTTTTTTTTTTTTTTTGTTTGTTTCTTTGGTTTTTTTTCCCCTTAAGAAAGGGCAGTTGCTCATATTTTGTAAGGGAACAAATAGCTAAGTTAAATAATTAAGCTAAACAGCAAGCTTTGTTTCCTCTCCTGAGTTTGCTTACACATCCGTCTCCCTTCAGAGGTGTTTTATAAAATCACAGCTCAGCCAGGTTGTTGTGAGGGCTCTTGTCAGTAGAGCGAGAGTGAGGATGAAGGAAGGGAGCTCCATTCTGACCCTGCAAGAGCAGGCGAGGACTTTGGTGGCTCTGAGAAGAGACACTGACCTTTCCATATTACAGATACAAAATGCGCCTTGAAATTCTGGTTTGTAAGGGCACGTTGGTTCTTTATTTGCTGCAAAGATTTCAACTGATCTTGGCAGGACATCTCATTGCTATCCTGAAAGTACAGTATATTTATGCAGTGAAAATGATAAAACATTTATTACTGTAGAGAAGGTAATATGCATAATTTATGCTGTTTTTAGCACAATCATTAGTGATATTCTTGATAGATTTTATTTCCAGCTTTCATATCTAATACATGCCTGGAAAATTAATTTTATATCTTTCATTTATTTGCCTATGTTAAAATTGAGTTTTAAGTCATCTTCAAGTGAACAGTTTGATTGCTGCTCATGCATAAGCTTAATTACTTCCCAGGAAGGACAGTATTAAATGTTTTAAATGTCAGAAAAATAAATGAATATCAGCCGTTTGATTAAAAAAATAGGCAATATCTGACGTGTTTGCAGCAGGAGTTTTTCTTAAAATGCCTCGGAGGCAAAATTTTATTTAGTCACAAAAAAGGAGAAGCCCATTATACTATTTATCATTGGTTGATACCATATGATTTGTAACACCCTTACAAAATTTTAATTTTGTATGATTAGCTGTGCATCATTAAACAACAGCCTTGCATAAGATATGCTGTAAAATTCTGACAGAATCAAGATAGTGAATATTTTAAATAAGGCTGTATAGTCATCCATGGTTGTCAAAGCTAGATAATAGGAAATATAGAGCAGTGTGTGAAATCGTGCCTTCACTTAAACTGGTTTTATAGGTAGACTTTAAAACGTAGTCGTTCATAAATGCTATTGACCATGCTGTGTGCATGGCGTATTATTTTGGCCGTTAAATGTAAGCACACAAAGCTTGCTTATAGAAATCATAATTCCAGTGATTAGCAGCTGTATGAAAGCAGAGTTTGCATTGCATTTCTTGGTAAACGGCTCTGTGAGGCTTTTTTCTTCTTCTGAAGATGCTGTCTGTGTAATTGGCAGAGAGGGACATCTTGATAATGGAAGTGTGAAGGTGTAACGCGTGTGTTAATTGATACTTCTTAATCACTTTTAGGTATTAAGTCATGATGCAGGAATCTGCGACAGAGACAATAAGCAACAGTTCAATGAATCAAAATGGAATGAGCACTCTAAGCAGCCAATTAGATGCTGGCAGCAGAGATGGAAGATCAAGTGGTGACACGAGCACTGAAGTAAGCACAGTAGAACTGCTGCATCTGCAACAACAGCAGGTAAGTTTGTTTTGTTTCCTGTTTGTTTTTAAACAAATAAAGGGCTGTTTTCAGGAGGGCGCCTTTTCAGAGACCCTCGGTGTGTGCTGAATGTGGAGTATCGTGGAAGTGAAGAGCATGGGGCATTATTTGTTGTTGTTTTAGTGCACGATAGTGATGAAATGCAAGGATCCCGTTCTTGTGGCAGCAGCATCGTGCTGATATGGCTGCATGTCACCACGCTTGCCTGGTGATTAAAATCCCGCAGCGTATTTATAAAAGTTGTGCCGAAGCCTTGCAGTGCATGTTTTCAGGAGCTGTTAGTTTACTGTGCGATTCGGGCGCGCAGGACATGGTGCGGGGTTTTCCACCAGAGGGCCACATTACTTGAGACTTCGCTTCGCTTGCAACGAATTGTGCCAAAGTCGGAGCTGGGCAGTGGAGGGACCGTAGTGAAGGGACCAGAGTGACTTTTCTCAGTAAAGACACTTTGCTGTCATAGGTGTAATTAAAAAATGCTGGTTAGTTCAAAAGCACTGAAATAAAAAAGACAGTGTTCCTGTCTGTGTGTGCTTGCATGTGTGTGAGTGTAACATGGATGTGTAATTTTGAAAATATGGGAAAAGAGAGAAGCAGCTTTTCTGTAGGTCTGTTTCCATTCTCACTTTGAAAACATATTTTTTTAAGTTTATCTCTGTTCCCAACGAGTTCATGGAGAACTGCTGTTGCGTTGAAAACTGTAAAATTCAGCCGTCCTCTGGCTGCTGACACCACCTAGATGCCATCCATTAATTTTTGTCCCTGTAAGATTTCTCTTCCTTTTAAAACCTGAACAAACAAAACTACTTTGTCTGCCTAAGGAGTTGCCTCTGCATCAGGGAACACAGATTGTACTAATGCAGTGAAGCCCAAACTGTTTGGTAAACAATTGGGGCCTGATTCTGCAGAGTGCCCAGTACCTGCTTCAAACTCCTGAAAGTCTTTGCTGCCTCACCCTTTCATTTGCTGAGCCCACTCAGCACCTTTGGAGTTCAAACCCTTAATTTTAAATGCTGAGGTTTTTCATTACAACGTCAGGTATTGCATTAATGGAAGGAAAGTTGTGTTCTGTTAGATAAAATATAAAAATGCTGTTTTATAGAAACATGTTTTAACATGATAGATACATTGAATGTGTACGGGCCTCTGAAATAACAAGTCATAATAGCTCTTAAAATTGAATCATTCTTAGTGCTGAATTAAGCAGTGTACACTAGCTACATTTATAGTAAAATATTTTAAATGGTGACAGAAAATGTGGAAGAAGGAAATAGTTGTAGATTGAAATATGAGAAGTTTTTAAGGCTTAAATCTGTGCTTTGCTTCAAATTCAAGTGTATTCTATTTTAACAATTGAGCATTTACAGTATGACAGTCTGAAGAAACACAGGTTTCAGTGTCTTCATTATGTTCTTAGCAGGTTTCTACCTCTCTCTATATGCACTATTATGTATATATATACCTTGTGTTTTTATACTCCTTTTATATAAAATTGTATGCATACAAATAGATATAAAAAATTTAATATTGTTTTCATTGAAAATCATGCCATCATCTTTATTCAGGAGTTCAGAATATAACTGAATTCTAAAATCTTTGTTGAGAAAGAGTGTATCAAATTAGTGAATATGTTTAGAAAACTAAATTTAAGTGAAATACTTTAAAACACAAAAATACTAACAGAATAATGTGCCACTTACATGTTTGTCAAAGTAGCAGTCCTAGGCATGTGTAGCCAATTTGTCCATACAGCCAGAGATTCCAGTAGATAGCATTTGCAAAGACCACAGAGAATTACAACTGAAGATGAAAATATCCAGTTGAGTACTAATAACAGACAGGTTCTGAGGGGACAGGCTTAGAAGTGACAATCTTTTCTTCAAAACTGTGATTAGATCTTAAATAAGCAGACAGGCAAAGTAAAACCATGGGTACAGTTAATAGGACTCAAGAGGCATTTTATGGTAGGGTCTGCACCATAGGATTTAAATACAACTAGAGTTAGGCATATAAATCCTTCTATCAAATATGTTGATGTGAAACATAAACAGTAGTAAACATACAGTAGGATATCCTTCAGATAACAGGCACAGCTTTGTGCTACTTTTTGCTGTTCTTCCTCCTTTTTCTCTCCCCCCCCGCCCCGTTTTTTGACCAGATGCCTTTTGAAATATGAATTAAGAGGAAAATGATGGCTGCTTTTATTATTGTCACTGTAGTAACTCTCTAAAATGATATTTTTAATACGTGACTTTTCTAGAAAACTTTGACATGTAGAAAAACAGAGGAAACCCTATTGCACCAGCAATTACTAGTCTTAAGATTTTTTTATTGTTTAAGTATGTGCAAGATGTACTCATCTCATGGTTTAACATTCTGGATTTGGCTTCTCTGAGTCATTTTACTGGGAGTCTTCAAATAGACAAATCGAGTTTTTTATAGCTTTTTCTAAAGGAAGCAAGTAAATGATTGTTTTATAGCTTTTTCTAAAGGAAGCAAGTAAATGATTGTTGGTTTTAATAATTTCCTTCAAATGGGCAGCTACGTAAAGGGATGCTAATGCTTAAGAATAGGTTTATCAGCCAAGTAAAATCACAAAATAAGTTTTTACTATGGCATGAATATTTACTGGGAAAAGTTAAGCAAGAGGAATTTTAGGCTATATAGAAGACCAACTAGGCTAAGTTAAATTTTTAAAGTTACGTATGTATGGACTTACAGAAAGTAAATAAGATAAAACAGACTTTATGATGTTCTCATAAGCAATTATATGGGGTTTGGACACTCTTCTTATTTGGCTGATGAACTGTGTTGTTGTGGTCTTTATATAGAAATGAGAAGTTTGACTTAAATCAGGGATTTAAATCCTCCTCCATGTATCAAGAGAGAATGACAGCATTCTATAATATATTGTAATATATACTTGGTGATAAATGGAT
>VZTE01001407.1:451603-466603 GCA_013397775.1 Eulacestoma nigropectus | reverse complement strand
TTCTTATCCCAATTTGCTACTTTTATGGCCAGTACCTGACCTTCAAGAGTGGTCTTTAATGGAGATTTCATTTTCCTAAGCCTTGATGAAGGCTCCTCATGCTGTTTTTTCCTTACTAGACCTGTGATTCTTGTCTGTCTAATGTCTGGAACTCCTTTACTACCTGTTTTGAAGGTCTTGTAACTGTTCCACCTGGAGATCTCCTGTCAGTGCCTGCACAGGTCAGTTTATTGGCAGCATCATGCCATGGGGAATAAAATGGAACACCAAAATCCAGGGCTGAAGTAAGAAAAGCAGCTGTCTCATTTATTAATCCTTCATCTGTTCAATAGTCTTTAAAAGAAGGAAAAATGAAAACGCTCATCTAGCTGAAAAGCAGGTAGAATTGATAATGTGAAATGGGAGAGCACCAAAAAACTGAGTTACTAGATGAGTGACAGGAGCAATTGGAGTTATAAAGAAAGATAAAAGCCATGTGAAGAACTGGAATTAGTCCATGGAAAAATAAAAATAAATACATAAAATTAACCCTTGAAATAATCAGGAATTTATGTAAGTGAGATGTAATGATGTACTTATGCTACTTTATCATCAATATGAATGCAGACATAAGAGTATTCTGCATGCTCTGGCCTCCTAAAAGCCAAGAATAAGGTTGAGAAATATGTTGCATTTACTGCTGGTTTTTTAAGCTAGAGAAGGCAAAATTATGAAGAAAGCCTCAAAAGGGGTGAGGCCAATGTACCCGTCTCTGGACTTGGTTAGGCATCTATTAACTTCAGAGTAGTAGTAAGGACATTCACAGATATAACAATTATGGGAAGGGACTAAAAGTTCAGGGTCAAAGATGATAAAATGGACAGTGAAGACAAATAAACAGACAACATAGCTGAAGGGAGATAAGCGCTAAAGTTATATCTGGGGGGTCTCTGCCAGTGAGGAGCATTTCTCGCTTTCAGTCAGGTGAAAGAAAGATCTAAATAACCTTAGCCGAAAGAGAAATGCTGGATAGGAACGTTAGCAGTGCCAAAAGATCTCGGTAATTGAAAATAATGTGATTTAAATGTTTTTGAGGACAAGAGTGAAGCTAAGATCACCAAAAAGAATATTAAAAGAAAGCTGGAGTATAGCTTAATTTCTCACGAAGTTTCGTGGTGGGGAATCTCATGATAATGAGAAAGCAGCGCCATCAACATCAAAGAGTTTGACCAATGGAGCTTGAGGACAACATAACATGTAGCACCAGTACACCAGTGTAGTGTAAATCTGTGAATAACAGATGTCATCTAATCAACGCACGGGAAGAAGATGAGGAAGATGATGTAACAAGAAACAAAAATGTTCCCCAACCAAACATATGTGTATTTATAAATATATATGATTTTATCTGAAATAATAAATTGATTTTAGTGTGAAATTAGTTAAGTGTATCAGAGGAGAAATAGTTATTTTAAATTGATGTGTTTAATGTCAGAATGACAGTCACAACTGACAGCTATTTGGTACAAGAGGTATTTCTGTCTTAATTAATTTATTTTTTCCATTAAAAATTGATTTTATCTGCATAGAGAATGTAATCAGTATGATTTGGTTTTTCTTCAGGGATCTCAGAACACAAAAAAGCAGAACTTGTATGTATGTTAATGTCTAAAGAGGGCCCTGCTAAGTATGTAACTAATTTTAGGAAGTGTACTGGGTCACCAGTTCTGTATAGTGGACATCAAACTAATCTACAAAAAACCAGTTGATTGTATTGAAAATTTAAAATATCCCACAGTATGCCAGTCAGTCAAAGAATCAAATGCCCTGTACCTCCTCTCCAACACAACTGTGCAAATATTTTAAGCTATCGGAATACAATCTGAAGATCCTTTTGAAGCTAAGTGTGATTTGTAGGAATTAGATTGGGCAGCTTCTCTTCGTAAGAGAATCTGAATAGGTAGATTTTACATTTCTGAGTGCACATATTAGGCTTGAAATTACTTTGTAGTCACTTTGCATTACTTTGTGGAGAGTCTTTGCAGTCACAGGGCTGTTTAAGCCTGAACAGAATTTATTATTATTATGATATTGCATGGTATGAATTGTTTACATATTGCCATTTGTAATAATTCAAGTTTGATGTTAGATTTAGAGATAAAAGAAAAACTAATATGTCCTGTCTTTCAGGGATAGTAGCAATAAAGCATTGCTTAGAGTAGGCTGCTTTAAATAGGAGGCCGTAGTTGCTTCTAGTGCTGACCTCTAAATTACTATTTGTTTTATTAATGTGAGAATTTCTTTTATGTCTGCAAACTGATTATCTCTTCTTATTCCCAGTGGATTTTTCCACCTGCTGGCTTTGGCTCTTCCTCCATGGGGTCTCCTTTCTCTCATTCTTTCTGCTTGCTTTGTATCTGTCATTGTTGGCTCAGTTTTTCATTGTGCTCCTTTCACTTTACCCTTACTCGTCTGTCTATCTTGGCCCCACAAACTTCTGCTTCTGTGGGTTTTTCTCCATCAAGCTGTTGTAATTTATAAAGGAAATATTTTAAGAAGATGGATGTTTTGATCTTAGAATAGTGTGTAATTATGTACAAAATACTTAGAAATGCAGTCTTAAGAGACAGAATTAACAGGCAAGTCCCAATCCCATTGAAATTCTTACCAAAAATATTTGTCTAGCTAAGGTGTAAATAACAAACAATTTTGTAAAGACCACATGTTGCTGCTGTAGTCTGTGCTATTAAACTGTGACCAAGAAATCTGGGGATAGAAGGAATGATGAATTACTACCCAAATCCAAGGAGCTCAACAGCATGTCATGTTCCATCAAAATGGGTATGTGTCTGTTTAAAATCAAAGACTGGATATGGCAATATTAAGTCTTTTTCAACAGGAACTTCAGCAAAATAGATTGACCCATGGAAGAAATTCACTTTAAGACTAAGATGTAGGTTGTGATGTAAAGCCTGTCCTCTTCTTTGGGTTGCCTGGAAGATGTAACTTCCTTGTGAAGCTGTTTTTTCTGAGCTAACCTTAAACTCACCTCTCTGTATGCTGCTACTGTTGTATCTACAGTGTTTTAGACCACTGTAAAATCTCAGCTACCTGAATATTTACCTGCATTCTTAAATTTGTAGTTTGCCCTGAGCTGTGTCTGTCACAACCAGCAGTATCCACTAACCTAGTTAAAACTTAGCTCAGGTAAGTTTGTCTGCTTGTGCCACAGTCACAGCAATGGGTGAATTATAGATGTATTCCCTTATATGTGAAGGCTATAGTTACTATTTCTTTATTGTATTTGTTGTGAAATTCCCTATATTATGCACCTGATGAAAATTGTTCAAATCGCTAGATCTTTAGGATGATGTAGTGTCAACCTGTCAGTGTGTGTTTTGCAACATGTATGTATGATGTCTGTGCATATGATTAGGACATAAGTACATGCGATTTTAGAATGTGCTCCTTTTATAAATCCAACCCAAAATATTTAACCTAGTTTATGTTTGTTGAGGTACACAGATTGATTCCAGGAGAATCCATGCATTTTTTGTTTGTTGCTCATTTTTGCTGTATGATCTTTTTATATACTTATATTCTTAAAGTTCTTCTTGTTAAGGTTCATCGGTTGCCTCTCTCCAAACCGTGCAAGAATATAACTGTTCTTCAAACTGTGCTGACAGTTTTCACATGTAAAAGTCTTCAAACTGTAAAGTTAATTTGTTACTTAAGAGTGTTCTTTCTTTGAAATTCTTTTATCAAAATGAAAAAGGGAAGGAAAGACTGCTGTTCCCTCTGTGTTAAATCTCCAGGTACCCTATAAATAATAAACTTAGTGTTTTGTTTTATTAATCCTTTTAACTATATCCTGAAATACAGAAAATTATGGCAAAGCTTTCCAGTAAGTAAGAAGGCTTTCCTTTCACAAGTTATTTTTCCAGGTGCAGCATCAGTCCATCCTTTGGTGCACTCCAAACCTGTGCATCTTATATTTTGTACTGCACACCTCCAACAAGCATCAGAAACTGTTGGTTATCGATGTTTTGGTGGTATTTTGTCTTAAAGCTGTTTTTTTCGAGTGATTTTATGCTTTTGGCTCTCTTCTTCATTCTTCTGTATATTGTTTTGTGGAAACAGAAACAGTTCATCTTGTGTTGATCTTTGAGGCTTTGCTATCAGTTTTCTCAGGAGAAATTGAGAAGAACAGCCTATGTTCTCTTTCTCTTAAATCATACAGGCCGTAAGGAACCTTCTGGTCCCAGACTTGAAGATTTGGTTTTGCAAGTAAATAAAGTTAACAATAGCACCTGTCATCTGATATAGACAGTATTAATGCAAGGAGAGGTCTTGTGCTGGTGGATCTGAGATACCAGATACACTGAAAGTTCTGTTGAAAACTGTCCTGGTTTATAAATGGATTGTTTCTGAGTCCTTTATCTCAGTTAGTCCTCCTTTAGGACAGTAATGGTCAAAAAGAAAAAAAAAATATTGCAGGAAAAAAAAATGCAGGTAGCCTGAAAGATGTGTCAGGGTTGCTATGAAACACTGCCTTGTACAAGATGCTGTCTATCTGGTTTATATAGTGAACTTAGAAAGAAAGGAGTAGGAGCCCCAGTATGCTTGAGCTGTTACTTCTAGCAGTAAAGACAAAAACAATTTGAATGTGATTATCTAATGTTGTAATGCAGAGATCTTGGGAGAGTTGTATGTATTTTTCCTAAATCAGACAATCTCCCAGGTCTTTTCAGATGTGGAAGAACTAACACATTATGAAGCAGAAATTCTTTGGAAGGAGGAATGTGTTTTCTACCAGCTTCTTTCATAATGAAGAAGCATCTCGATCATCCTGAATACATACATGTTCATGTCTGTGTTTTGGCATGACAGCAATCATATTAAGAAATTTTCATTCCAGTCTGAAATGAAGGCTAGATCCTGTGTAAGATTTGCTGCTCTTTACTTTCTTCATAGCCTGGACTTTCAGGGGAGTGACTGGCAATGCTACAGAAGTGAGCATAGCTCCATCTGAGGAGGTTAATATCATCTTGTTTTGTATCTTTGGAATAACTGATGTGCAGTAAATGCACCATTAATATTAATTGTGTGAAGTTTAAGTATTTTTTTAATCATGTCTGAAGTATTTATCAAAAAACCTAAGAAAATTGTAACATTTATGGATTTAATGAAATTTCAAGAAGCGTACACAAAAAATAGGTGAAACTTTGTGAAACAGTTATTTTTGGAATTCATAAAATTTGGCAAACAGGTACAATTCTGTCATTGCTTGTGAGCATCAGGAAGATGGTAGACTGTAAATGCAATAATGAGATACACAAAAGATAATTTTTTCTTTTAGAAATGTATTTAGCATTAGCCTTTATCCATTCACAGTCTTACATGTTTCTTCAAGTTTTAGTTTAGGATCATATGCGAATTAGAAACATGCTGCCATACTCACAGATATCCTTTGAAGTTTCAAAGATAGAACAAACCCTGAAATATTGCATGAAATCTGTCCTACAGATTTCCTACAGATATTCTAAAGCATTTACTTAACACAGAAAACCAAGAAAAATGTGTAAGTCGATGTATTATCTTATCCCTGTTAACTTGGTATGAATCCTTAAAATTCTATTAAGTCACTCAAACATGATAGTTACTGTAAGGATGTGCTCTGCATATTGGGTAAGTATGAAAATGCAGAGGAAACATGTCTATGTAAAATGTCCTTATGGCTTTCAGTGGCAATCAATATTAATGTTTCTTAAATTTGTTTTAGTGGGTAAATGCATCATGAAAATTCCAGGTTTTAAATTATTTTCTGTAATTTATATATAGAGAAAGAATAGGGTTCCTGTATTTGGGAGCAAAAGAGGAGGCAACAGTGGGTTATTGGAAAGGACAAGGATCTGTGGATTGTACTGGAGGCTCAACTAGGCAGAGACCAGAGAAGGAAGATGGATTGTGGAGTGGGGACTGAAGGTTAAGAAGCTGTGGATCCCTCGGAACAGAAGAAACTTGCATTAGAAACATCCATGCTTCTTGTACGCAGGGCAGCCTTTGCGGCCTGTGGTGCATCCAGGGCATTGTTCCCGCACATGATGCTCCGTCTCCATTCCATTTCTTGGATCTCTTCCACATTACATGACATTCTCTCTTAAATGACTCTCTCCACTTCTTTACAGCCCCCCCAATGCTCCCCCCATTCATCCTTCTTGAAACATTGTTTTTACAGCCCCAGCTTCCCCATTTGTAGCCTTCATTCCTGTTGATGCTTGCTTTGTTCTTTTGTCCACCTCTGACCACCGACACCTTTCTCACTGCAGCTACTGGGCTCTTCACAAAAGGACAAAGCATCTTGTTTTTTGGCATGGTATAGATACTGCACTTAACAAAGTATCTGCAAAAAAATGGTGTGTTAACATGCTACCTTCCCTATTACTCTAAATGAACCAAAAGGGATCAATTAAGCATAGGAGACTGAGAACAAAATTATTCTTGCTCAAATTTGGTCATAATGCCTAGCCTAAACTCTCTTATTTTTAAAATCCAACTCAATCAACATTAACATCATAAAAGATAGTTTAGAAAGCATATTCTGTGTGATTTCTATTGTGGTAGAACTCTGAGAAATGCAAAATAAGCAAAGCCAAATTTTATCAAGTCCAGAAATGTATACTGAATGCAGAATTTTAATTTGTGTTACCTAAACTCTGTGATACAGATTATGAGAAGTGCTTGCATAAAAAAGGTATGATCAGTTTTCCAGGATCTTAAAAATTTCTTTGTCCATTTTTTAAGCTTTCAATTATCTCTAGCATTGTGCAAAATGAAAGTAATAATATGTTTAAGATAAATACCTTGGCACCATGGATTTGTTTTGTGTTTGGCCAGTAATCTCTAAGATTAGAGTTGGGTAGCTAGTGTCAGCTAACACTAAATATTATAACACATTTGGGACAGTGCCATACAGCAGAAACAGTAGGAGGTGCATAGCAGTAGAAACAAGAAAAACATAAATTTAACACAATAAATTTACATTGAAAGTGCTTTTGGGAGCAAGCCTACTTAATTGAAGAGGACATAAGCACGTGTTTAGCTGCTGTGTTTAATAGAGAATATGTAATACATTCCTAAAAATAAGCATATACTTAAAGAGCTTAACTGACGCAAAGGTAATAGCTTGCTAGGAGTTAAGGAATAAAAGCCTGTGTATTTCTGAAATATATAATTTAAGGATCCTTTTTTACAGGCATAAAAAGTATGAGCTCGTACTGAAGACAGATGTTATGTTTAACATGTAGCAATGTTGCTCCAAATGTCCAAGCAACACACTTAACTTCTTTCAATTTTTTGGCCCTCATCCTGGCATCCTTAATTACACAAATAGTTTATTTAAGGGTTACTAGACGTAGCATAAATAATTAAACTCATTGGTAAGATTTGTAGTTTTGCATGTGGTACTTCTTCTGTGTTACAAAACATTAGAATAATTAAAAACATTACCACTCAATGCCACAGCATTCTGTAAAGATATAACCTTCAACATATCTCAGGTTTTAGGTATGACTAAGAGGTGAGTTTTATCTGAAGTAATATTAATGGAAAATATGTATACCTAAAAAATCTGATTTAAGTTATTTACATTAAAATGGATTTCTTTTTCAAAATATTCCAGTTCAAATTTAACATTTAAAGTGTGAAAATACTTACATAGACCTAAATCTCCTGCAGCCCATTAAAAGAATTAAAGTAGATAAAACAGACCTGTTGCATCAGTGAATTATCTTCAAATTGCAATGAAAAAAAGGCTTAGGCTTTTTAATTGCTGTCAGAATCAAAGGAAGACATGTTAAATTTCTGAATTTAGTCATTCTTTGTGAAAATGTTGCCTTGTCATCCATTTAAGTGTCTATCATCAAAATGCTTTTAATTAGAGTGAATGCTAGTACTTAACTCTTTTTCACTGCAGAAATGTATGTATGCTTCACAAGAACATGTTTCTGCTTTTGCTCAATGTACATGCTAAATCAAGGCTGAAAAATCCAGTGGTCCATCTAACTTCTTTTCCTTTTCTGGATTATTTTCCTGGCTATATTCTTCATTTTATAAAATGTAGGGGGATGTTTCTGTATGTGTCTGTATGTATTGTTAGCCACTTTAGAAAAGAACCCTCTGCTTACCAGAAACTATTGACCAGTTTACACACCAGAAAAAAATAGTCCTTTTATAATAAGAGACTAAACTTTAGATAATTTAATAATCTAATAAGTACAGAACAGTTTTAAAATGCTGTTTTGAATCTAATTGTAGTTTCCATCTCAATGCAGTGTAGAAAGAAAAAAAAAAGGCAATATTATTTTCTAAACAAGAAATTAATTCAAATTCATTAAATGTAAAAAAATAGGATTTTAAATGTGCATTTCATAATAACAAAATGAAAGAACTAATTTAATGTAAGAGGTCCTGTTTTACTGAGCAGCAGCCTAGCCTAATGGTTCGATGAATCAGTGACAAAGAACTGCTTAGGCAAATACAAAACAAGATTTAAAATACTATTTAAATCAAGGGCTCCTGCATTCTCGTATAAATTGTCATTAAAACTGGTGATTTCAATAATTTGATTTAAATCATTCTATCATATTAAATGGCCAAATAAGACAAAAATATAAAATGCATAGTCAAGGGACTAGAACAAGCCTTTTGGAGCTTCCTTCCCATCCCCCTGCTTTTGATAAATAAATCACAAGTCTTTAAAAGTACATTATCTTTACCTGACACAAATATATTATGATAAACAAGAGCTGACTCTCCCCTCCGCATTTTTCAGTGAATGTGATACACTGTTTGTTTAGCAATTTAAAAAAAAACAAATAGAGAGTAAGTTGGATAGGTAACAGACCGGTCTGGGAGCTGCTTCAACTCATTCAGAAATGTGGGTTGGTTTGCCTCATGATGGAATGGAAAAACTCTTGTTTATATTTGCTCTGTTATTTTGGTGTGACAAATGAGTCCTAATTTCTGAGATTTGTCTGGTTTCTAGGTCATTACGTACTGCAAAGTGACATTTCAGTGCAGCTCTTAGGGAGATATTTCAGAAGGCCATGGGTGCCTCAAGGAGTCAGCTCCCCTAGGCTCACTCCCTAGCTGTCAGAGGGAAGTAGACTTCCACGATCTTGCCTGCAGTTGGGAGCATGGAGTGTGTTGTGCTCCTTTGGTTAGCCATAGAGCCAACAAACCTCAAGAGATTTCTTCTTAGCAAAAAGAACAGTCAGCCTGAAGCTGTAGGAGATGAGCAGATGGCTCCTGCAAAGATCCCGTGTGGGAGTCCCTCCAGTCACCAAGCGTGGGGAACCTGAGGAGCAGCGAGCTGCCCTGGCCCGTCTCACCAACACGTCACACTGCACTCATTTAGCTGCAGGGCAGGGCTGGGAAGTGGCCATACCTCTCATCCATGACCTCAGTATGTGTAAGGGGTCTGGGAAGTAATGCAAGGTGAGGGGACCAGTTGCTGGGTGGTGGGTTTATGAGAGGTGACCTAAAGGGAAGAAGAGTTAGAGGGGTTGGGCAAGGATAGAAGGACCTGGCGGGGAAGCAACTACAACATGAGGGAGGCTGGAGGATGGAATGGGTTTGGGCAGTGAGCAACAGACTGGGAAGAAGGACCTTCTAGGCCTTTTCTCCTTACAGGGGGCGGAATGAGAAAGGGAAAATGGGTGGCCTGGATCTTGTTTCCTGAAGTGCTTTTTCATTATTGCAGTCTTGCAGTATTCCGTGCGTCCTCCCAGTGATACCTTCTTTTTCCCATGAAAATGTACTCAGTTTATTAAGAAATAGGCATGTCAATAGTGCATTTGCCCAAATACACTTAGTGCGATATACTTGTAGAAGTATTTACAATACAGTATATATATGACAGTGAATTAAGTATATTTTTAAGTTGCCGTTCTTCAGCACTACATGATTTATTACTGTGGTTCTTTGCCTGCGTGAGGTTAATGCCTCTGTGGTAGAAGCTGTGAACGTTGTCATAGGAGCTGTGCAAATCAGTGTAAACCTTCGTGTCATGCAGCCATGATACTGTAATGCCTCTCAGATGTATGATCTCTCATAATTTGAACAACCTGTAGTAATTTGGATGTAGAAGCCTGTCATGACTGCTGCAGTGTGGGTTGGTTGTCCTCCATGCTTCCCATATGGAGGAGTTATCAGGCGCTCAGTTGGAGTTTTTCATAGACACAGAACACTGCAGCAACAAACCTGAGGTGGTAAAATTCAGACTGAAATGATAGTGTAGAAAGGTATATGTTACTGACATCCTGATTCATACCAAGAAACTTTGCTATTTTATATTCTGTGGGTGAAATCTTGTCTCTGTTTAATATATGAGGCATAAACAAAAAGAAGTGTTTACAATACTGAAAGGCAAGCAAGACAAACAAAGAAAAACCTTCATGTTTCAAGTATTGAAATAATTCAAGTAATTAAATAATTACTGGTAGATAATTTCTTTATTATACATTGTTTTTGCAGGGATTGTATAGTCTTACATAAATACTGGGAACTCCTCCCACCAGCAATTCCAGTACCTATACTGTCCCACCTTATGAAGTCATAGAAATCAATTACAAGGCAGTTTTAGCTGGCTGTGCATATCAAATTTATAGAAGAGTTTCTCATGAAATTAAAATTAAAGTAACATTTCTGCTCTGAAACCACTCAAAAAAGAGGTGAATTTTAATACAACAGCTCTGCAATCTGTAAGAATTTGCAGTAACAAGCCAAAATTAAAACTGATAGAAAGGGGGAAAAGGATTAAAATTAATAGCTGTAGCATACTACACTGCATCTGATTTCACCTGTTGCAGCTCAAACACTATTATAAGGGAGTTTTTTTCTAAAAAAAATTATTAATCTCTGAAAATGACAGGTGTCAAGAGCCTTTTGTAATACACATACAAAAAACTTGCGGTCAAGAGGTCATATCACTGCAATGTATTAGGCAGTAGCTTTCTCTCTTGTGGTATTTTCCTTGTTTGAAGTGTTTCCAATGAAAGATGCTTGCTGTAATGCGCATCAGTAAAATGATCTATTTGGGAACAGCTTTACATGGTAAAGGAAGCTGTGAGAATACTTTGGTATTGTGTACATCTCTCTTAACAGTTGTATGTTCAGAACTCTCTCGGATGCTATAAAGCACACAAAGGATATATGGTTTAGAGCAACATATGTGTTTTGGGATTGAATTTTATGAATATTATTCTCTTAGTGAAAACAATTTTATAAATATTATTCTCATACTGAAAGCATTTTTTCCCATTTTTTTTTCTTTTTTCTTCACATTCTTTAAAGAGAGTTCTGATGACTTGAAAATGAAACTGTATTTCACTAAGAAATCTTTCAGTATTTTCTGTGTTTTCTTCACAGGCTTTTAGCACCATAGTCCATAAAAAAATTAATGTAGTGTGCAAAATAAGATGTTTACACGTACGCAGAGAAAACAAAAATGGAATAGTTTTAAAACTTGCTTTGGCTTGCTTATAGTAAGACAGGTCTTATTTTAGGCACAGTGTATGAGGGCAGTTTCAGAGGCTCTCTTTGAGCTCTGTGAGCTGAATGGAGAAATTCTTACAGCTTCACTTTGTCTTTGGGCACATCAAAGCTTGGGCCCTATTCCTGCCTGGGGAGGTATTTTGAGTCAAATTATGTAATATGCTACACAACCATTAAGAAAAAAAACCCCAAAACAATAGTGATGAAGACTTTGAACTTTTAAATACAAAGTTTGATTTTGAAAATATGTCTTATTTTGACACACTAGTGACCAATGTGGTTTGGCCCAGAACCTTGTGAAAGAGTTGTTCAGTGTGACGATACTGCTAGAGACTGTTTGTTTTCCATTTTTGTTCAATTGTTTTGGGTAGGGGTGAAGAAGGGAGATTAGTGACAAAGTTACATTGATGTGTTTTAAGCCAGTTTTTAAACCCACATTGAAGTAGGGTCCCTAAATATGGATTTAGGAAAGGTGGATTGAAAAAATGGGAGCCAGTTGATTGTTTCTAAAGTGCACTGAGGGGAGGAGGAATTGTTTCTAAAGTGCCAATGAGGAGTGTTCACTCAGCTCTTCTGTGCCCCAGCATCATGAATAGGGAGGAATGGGGAATGCAAGGAGTGTATGCTTTTAAAAGTGAAGTTAGATGGGGACCGTTTTTTCCTGTTTCTGACAGAAGCAGCTTTATTGTTTTCCTTTGGACCAGGATGAAGAACAGTACTGCTTGCATCACATAGCTTTTATTCAGGAAAGTTCTGCAAGATTTACACTGCAGATTGATAGGAAATGATATTTTGATTTTAAAAATAATGTTTATCATTTCCTTTTACTTCTGGATGGGCTTGTGCAGCATGTGTGTAGGGAACTGATAATTTAAAAATAGTTACCTGCTAGTCCTTACTGAATTGAGTGAAGGGAATGAAGGAGACAAGAAGGAGACAAGAGGAGTCCAGGAAAGAACTGGGAAAAATATACATTTTTTGGTTAAAAATCCTTAAAAGCATAGCAGTTTTTTATGAGATTGGTAGAATACTGAATATACTGGATCAAAAAGAGGAATGTTCAGAAAATAGGGAATGGTAGTTACAGGGGATTAGGAAGGCAGCAAATAAGGCAAGAATGGAAGAAAGTTTATTGAGAATAATGAACAGTAGAAGAATCTATATTCCAAACAGTATTAAAAAAAAAATAAAATACTCACCATTCTGCTTCTATTCCATTATTTACTGAAAGCTCTGTTTTCAGTAGTTTGAGCAACGAAGACTAATAATGAATATGAAAAGGAAAAATGAAAGTCCATATCTGGGAGTGAATGCTTTAGGAATTCTGCTGTGTTTCTGATTGCTGTATAAAGTGTGTTCCTTGCTGTTATCTCATTTTATGGTATTCCCCAGAACACAAAATGTTAGATGTCAAGATCATAGCAGAGAAATAGAGATGTTATGAACTTCTATTCCTACTTAAACAGCCTATCTCTAACAGGCTGCTGAAAATTGTTATTTTGATGCATTTTTATGTATGGTGATCTTTAGGGGTAAAGCTACAGGGATAGCTGTTATAGCTAGGGTGGGATGGGAATGAAAAATAGAGTTTACCTTTGTGTTTCATGAGGATGAGCAATTTCGAGAATAGGCCAATTCTGAAACACAATTGTAATATCTTTGCCAGTATTAAATGTGTGATCACCACTTTGGTAACTGCAACAGGAAAAGCAGAGGTTATACACAGAAATGGTAGTTGCATTTTTTTTAGCTCCGACTATTTTTAAGTAGCAGAGTATCAGAACCGATCTGTAACAAGGTAGAAAAACCCCCAAATCATAAGGAATGACTTTGGGAGTTGCTAAAGGAAAGGCAATGCATAAAGAAGGACAAAGGAATACACAGAGACAAGAAGAGATTAATAGAAACAGGAGAAAAGAGTTTGCAGAAGACAGAATTAGAGGTTATCTTGGAATTGATAAAATTATCCAATCTGTGAAGATAATGACAGTATGGTACTGAACAACTAATGAGCAACAACTGCAAAATGTGACAAATACACAGATACAGTATTCTAACTTAAGTAATTGAGAAAACTTCCCTCTGACATTATCTGTTATACTGTATTGATGTGATTGTCTTGTACTAATTTTGCACTCCAGTCTTCAGAATGTTTTTGGTCTGTCAGCCTAGCACACAGCTTCTGATGTCAATGCCATTAAATAGTTAGGGCCAAAGTTACTGTATTTTGCCACATCCTGGAAGTGTATTTAGTTATTTCTTATACATAATGAAGATTGGCCTGGAAACTTAGGTTCATGGCCATGATTCACTTAGCAATGCATGAATAAAGGTTTACAGAATTACAACAGAGCATAGATAGGAAAGCAGTAACGTAAATAATTGGTGTCTTTGGCACGTAAGTAAAGTAAATAAGAAATGATTGAGACTTTTGTTCTCGAACTGTGGATGTAAAGCTTCTTTATAGTACTGGATGGGGTAGAATACGGACATGAAATAATCTTCGCTAGGGTGGACAAATAAAAACCTGAATAAGTGCTCTAAGTAAAATTCCTCTTCCAAAATACTGAAAGCTTTCAAAACCCAACGCACCCTGGAAGATGAAGTGTTCAGTACTTTTGAGGGCAGCATCCTAGGTCGTTAATGTGAGACAGAGAGGTGTGTGGTTTTGTTAACAGCTTGCGGGGTCATTAGTGAGATCCACGTAGTTTTTGTTTCTTGTCCAAACTGTGCTGTAACATTTTTCAGTAACTTTCATGTTTCATTCATTCTTTTGGAGCATTCATGATGTTTTTCTCCATTTTGCAGAAAGTAGGAGACTGTTTACCACCTTATTTATTCTAAATACGAATTTTTATGCTGTAGAAGCTGAGCATGTGCATTGCATCAAGATTTTAAAATCATGACTCAGTATTCTTGAGTCTTTGAGATTTTTTTAGTAACAATTTTCTGTACTGTTATAAAATGGTAATAAATTAATTTTACTTAAATGACTCACAAGAGAAGACAAAGAACAGGTACATAGGTCTGGTTTGGTGTAGCTAAAGTATGTTAAAAACCACAAAACTGGAAGACAATCTAATAATGTTTAAAGAAAAAAAAAAGAGTTAATACTCCCTTATGTTTCATCTTTGGGGTTTTTTTCAGTTAAACTAGTGAGTGTTCTAATTTTATCATACTCTGAGCTAGTAGTTTTTTCATGGATAAATATTCCCAGATTTTCATAAGCAGACTACTTGGTTTGGCAGCACTGATTATTAGTTTACCGACGTTTTTCAGTCAGAATGTTAGTGAGATAAGCAGCCAATAACAAAGTTGAAATGAAATATATTGTCCAATTTTAGAAAAATACCCCCTGTCTGAGAAGAGTATCCAGTTTATTTTTAGATTAAAATTACCTTAAAATCCTTGGAAGGATGACATCATACTTCTTTTTTTTTTTTTTTTTTTTTTTTTTTTTTTTTT
>VZTE01001407.1:436344-451598 GCA_013397775.1 Eulacestoma nigropectus | reverse complement strand
TTTTTTTTTTTTTAGTTTTATGTCTAAAAGTAAAACAAGTAAGATTGGCGTATTTTACAGTCTTCCTTAGTACCATTATCTCTTAATATGAATACTGGAACATTTTGTGTTATAGGTTTCCTTTCCAAGTAAAAGGAACATTTCTGCCCATTAACAGAATTGGAGGATTTTTTAATAGTTGTGTAATATTCCTTAAAAGAAATCAGTACATCTTGTTCCTACAGCGAGTACATATACAGTCTTAGGCCTTGCGAAACAAATATCTAACACTGCACGGTGAATCAAAGAAACAATGCTGTAGGAAAGAGTCAAACGAAGAGGTAACTTACAAGTCAATGGCATAGTATTTTTATAGTGCTGTGTTCTTCTGCATGGTTCCACATCGTGATTATTGATCAGATAATTTGGTATCTGCCCATATTAAGCTATTAGGGAGTATCTAAAGAGGGCAATGAAGATGGTGAAGGGCCTTGAGGAGAAGCTGTATGAGGAGTGGCTGAGGGCACTTGGTCTGTTCAGCCTGGAGAAGAGGAGATGGAGAGGAGACCTCATTGCAGGCTCCTACTTCTCATGAGGGGAAGAGGAGGGGCACACACTGATCTCTTCTCTGTGTTGACCAGTGACAGGACCCGAGGGGATGGCCTGCGGTTGTGTCAGGAGAGGTTTAGGTTGGATATTAGCAAAAGGGTCTTCACCCAGAGGGGGGTTGGGCACTGGGACAGGCTCCGCAGGGAAGTGGTCACAGCACCAAGCCTGGCAGAGTTCAAAAAGCCTTTGGACAAAGGTTCTTGGGCACATGGTGTGACTCTTGAGGATGGCCCAGTGTAGAAGCAGGAGTTGGACTTGATGATCCTTCTCAGCATATTCTGTGATTCTCTTCCTGTCATCCAGTACTGTTACCATTTCGTTAGGGCAATCTGTGGCTATTTCAGTAGGAAAGATTTATGCTTCATTCTGGCTGCTTGGGTTATGTGAGTCAATTTTATTTGAGAATGAATACAGACTATTGATTTTAGAGGACTTTGTATGTTCTCAGCAATTTTTAACAGTCTCTTGTTTGGGTGCCCTAGGTTTAGGCATCTGAGTTTGAAATCAGTGTCCTAGATACATTTGCAGAAAGGGCTTGATGGTATTGGTTTTTAGTTAATCAAGAAAAAGATGCTTTGTTGCTGAGCTGTTTTATCCAGGCAAAACAGGCCAAGTGATTCTCGTCACTTAAGCATAACTGCCGTGCAGGGTTCCAGGAGACTCTCTCCTGTGCTCTTATCAAAAGACTACATTTTGTCAAAACTTCACTCAGGAAAAATGAACCCTATCTTAAGAGTAACTCTGAGTTTGGGTTTTTATGACATTGAGACATGATCCAGACTTCACAATGAGTTTCAGATTCCACTTGATATAACGCCATAATTCCTACATAGAAGAAGTTTTTGGGGAGTAATGATAATTCAGAAGTGGTACACAAACTTCCATGGCTAATTACGTTTTTTTACCATGATGTGCTGTGGCTCGTTGATAGGCCGGACTGGAAAAAAGTTTGTTTTGCTTTTATTTATAAAGAAGTTATTACATCATGCACAGTAATTTGTTCCATTAAATTGTGTAACCCTTTTCTGTAAGACTTAATTCACAAAGGCAGTTTAGGGTAGAGCTGGGGTTAGATTTCAGAAGTCAATTTAGTTTGTAGGTCAGTCTGTCTTTGGTTGACAGCAAAACTGAATCAGCATGTTTGTACATGTGACCCAAGCATTGCTATAAATTTGTGATGTAATGTCTTCGAATGTCTTTGAAAAGTGGTCTTGTTAGAATCTCATGGTTAAAATTCTGTCATGTTCCTCAGTTACAGTCTTCGAGAGAAAGGAAGATGAAAAGTTAAGCTCGACTTCATAGTTTTCTGTGCAAATATTTGTGATTTTCAGAAGTCTGTGTGCTGAGTCTTTTAATATTGTTGTGACTTGGACAGGGTTGGCATTATTCAATTTGTTGGTTCATAGCAGTTACCAAGCAGTGACCAGAAACGTTAAGCTAAGTGTTTACTAACCATTCTTTAAGTCTTGGCCATTTGCAAGAAGGCAGTAATAGCAAATGCCTGTGGTGCAGACGCTATTGCAGTATTTTCAAGGTAAACCCAAATAAACAGAACAAAAATACTAAGTAAAAAGCACTCCTATGAAGAATCTGTTGCAAAATCCTGCAACTTCAAGCACATTCTGTTAGCATCATAAATGCATTGATACGATAAGAACAATTTTATATGACAAACGTAGCCTTGTAATACTTGATTACTGTTTTGAATTACAGTACTTGTTATAATTTTCTAATTAACTAAATATATTTTACTTAAGTACTTTGTTATATACTTAAAGACATGTTCTGTAGTTCTTTGACTATAAGTTGAAAAATAGAATAATTTGTCTTCTTAAAATAACTATTTTCAATTTATATCTCTGTGAGATAGCCACAAACAGTTTGATTTATTCAAAATTGTGGTTTCTACCACGTGTTTGAGTGTTGAATGTCAGTGTGTATCAGTTTCAAATTTCACAGACTAAATGAGAGTAATTCTTTCAGAATTTCAGAATTTTTTGTTTCATTTATTTTATGTAGTTGTCATTGGCCAGATAAGTCGTGTTATATTGCTAATAGCTTCAAATGTAGAGAAGAAAATGTGCAAAGTGGCAGTTATTAATTAACAATCACAAACTAGATGATTATAAGAAGATTCTACTCAGCCGCTTGAGTAAGACAAATGCAATGTGTTAATACTGAGAAAGCTTCTGTCCCATTATATTGCAAGTCTGATGTAGACATGGAAGCAAGGAGTTTCATCTTAAGACTATTTTATTCCTCTGTTATTATCACTGTATAATATAGCTAAAGAAGTCATAAGACTTTATGATTAATTTAATCTCAGTTTACAATTGTTTCACTTAGGTTCCAACCAAGGAAGCAGGGATTGAAGCTGCTGTAGATAAAATTTTTACTATGCTGTGTTACACTAAATACTATAGGTGTAACTTTAGAAAGCCTTGGAAGGACTCTCATGGATCTAACTAATTTTAATATGTACTTCAAAATAGAATAAAATATTATTATTTCACATTATTAGGTGAAATATATATTGTGTGTATATGAATATGTCATCTCAGTTTATGCATCGGGATCTTTGATCTAGTTACTACATTGCCATTACTAATACAAGTAGACCCTTTCAACTGAATAGTTATTAAATACTGAAATGTTCCAAATATGTTACGTGAAATTAAATATTTTATTTTGCATAGTACCTTCACAGAAATGTTTCAGCTGTTTTGTATTTTGAGAAGATACTAAAATGTATGATCTCAATATTGTATGAGCTAATAGCTTGACAAATCTTATAAATGCTGTTTAAGGCATATACAATCTCTCTATTTTGCTGTATGGGTGTGAACCTAAAAGACTGAAAGGGCTTTCCATGGTTGTAAAGTCATCTCCTTTTAAATGTAAATTTCAGAAGTTTATCAAACTCCACCTAAATTACTCCATGTAGGCTTATCTAGATGCATGAACACACTGAGAGTTTGGATTCTTACAGGTGACAAAACTTGCGAACAGAGCAGATAAATGAATGGGGAGAGAGATAAGAAGTAAACAAATTATTAGAAAATTAACAGTCTGAGTAACTTAGAGGAAAAAAACAAAACAAAACAAGCAACCAAAAAACAAACCACACACAAAAAAATAAGCAACAAACAAATCCTAAACAACCACAAGATTGTACACAAAACCCTTACTTCAAAATCTTCAGGTAGATTTTTCTCCTAAGTTTCAGTTAAAGGCCAAATTTCACCTGTCCTCTCACTGCTAACAGATGAGCCACAGTAACAACCAATATCAAACTATGCTAAGATAGCTCTCTTGTTTTCTATAAATCAAAGATGTTCACATAAACAATTACCAATTTGTGGCAGACTGCCAAGTGTATATTTCTTACGGTAACTACCAGTGATCATCGTGGGGATTGTCATGCTTTTCCCTTTTGGAATGCACATTGCAGAGTAATTGTGGTAACAGCTTATTCACAGCTTGTTAAATCATACTCGATTCAGGGAAATATTTGGGTAAAACAGGGTGTCTCCAGCATATTTAATGAACACAGCAGACAGCCAGTCTTCAGTACTATGGTAATAGACTTATTCATCTTGATTTGGGAAAATGACTTGGGATAAATGCTGTCTGTGGTTGAACCTTAATTAAAACCATTAGAAATGCTACACCGAATCATAGCAAGGCTTGGGTTTGAAGGGACCTTCGAGATCATCTAATTCCAACCCCCCTGCCATGGACCGGGGCACCTTCCACCGGACCACGTTGCTCAAAGCTCCATCTGACCTGACCATGAACATTTCCAGGAAATGAGGCATCCACAAATTTAGACAACCTGTTCCAGTGCCTCAGCACCCTCACAGTAAAGAATTTCTTCCATATACGTAATGTAAACCTACTCTCATTTTTAAGCCATTCCCCCTTGTCTCATTACTACATGCACTTATAAATAGTTTCTCTCCATCTTGTAGGCTGCCTTCAGGTACTGGAAGGTTACAGTTAGGTCACCCCCAAGACTTCTCTAAGGTGAACAATCCCAATTCTCTTAGCCTTTCCTCATAGGCAAGGTACTCCATCCCTCTAATGATCTTGGTGGCCCTTGACTCACTGAAAAGATTGAGAAAAGAATTTATTTTTATCTTCCTTGTCTTTAATAGCTTTAGGATTTTTCTATTCTCCTTTTCACCATTACAGATTCATTGATTTTTGTGAGACTTTGGTAATGGTATTGCAGATGAGCGTCAGCTACTTGAATTGTTTCCTCTATGCTAGTAATGAGCATTATGATAAAAATGTTCTATTTGATACCTTAATTATTGATACCTCAATATTTAGATTGGACTCATAAAACCTCCTAAGTTACCATCATCTGTCTATCAAGGGAAAAACGTAACATACACATGAGGTTAGCCCAACCAGTGTTGTGATTGACTAAATGATTCCTTTCTGATCTGCTGTTGCCTAAGAGGTAAGTGTCCTTTGGGTTCAGGTTTCTTGTGGGATCCATTCTTGTCCCCTCTAGCTACAAGGCAAAGTGAATCTCAGAATCTTAGCTTGTGCCTCTTTACTCATAACCCATTTTAAGTATCTGTATATATGCTCTGACCTTCTGTAGATCCTTTGTTGGAAAACTCTTGTTAAAAGTAAAAAATTTATGATAAGACATAAACTTATCTTAATTTACCACAAACATAAGCTCACTTAACAAGGAAAGTATCAGTCAGCTCTTTTTTTCTCCTACTACGAGATACAGCAATATTCAAACAGGTTTGTCAATTTAAAATGGATAATCTTTCTTTTATCTATGCCAGCAAGATGGTGCTTGACCTACAGCCTCCTCTCTGTTTTTGCTTGTTACTGGCAAACAATTATATATGCAACATCCTTCCTGAATAACAGTTGGAAGTTGATTTTTTGCATAGAAAGCATTGCTGAACATTTTGTCTAGATGTCTAATGTTTTTAGTAACTGAAAGTGAACTATTTTTAAATGGTGCCTGAGAGCCTGGTTTGATATAATTAGTCATTTGTGTCTAAATATTTTATTGTGATGCCATTAATCATGATACCTAAATGATCTTCTTCACTGTTTCTTTTCAAAGGAGCCACAGCACTTCTCAGGGTCAAGCAATAGTAAATGGTGATGGTTGCTAATAGCTCAGTGCAAAAGGCACTATCAGTTGCATGACGGAAGTAGAAGTTCAGAGCTTTCTCTTGCATCATCTTCAAATTCAAAACAGAGACTGAATTAAAAAATCAGGGGCAGATGTTGGTCAGGATGTTTAGATCACCATAAAACAAGCAGGGTAGATGTACATCTCCTCTTAAATTGACAGCATCCTTTATTTTGGGGAGATTTTTGCTTCATGTGTACAGAAAACAGCATTGTTTCAGGCCAGCTATCCAAATTAGAACAGTCCAGGGCATGACTGTTCATTGATTTTCTATTTGATTAAGAGTGAACAAAAAAATACAGAACCCTTTATTTAAAAATAAGCTCTTTGAAACACTGTTGAAGAGGATCAAGAAACGGGATGCATTAGGAATATAGCAGTGGTCCCTTGATCTGCCTCATTAGTTCAATGGTGCAGTTTCAAAAAGTGCAGTTTTTAAAATATTGTTCCCACACATTTTTGGAATTCTAATCAAAAGGTAAATCGATCAGCAGTAATGTCTTGGATGTAAAGCCTGCAGTTCGAATAGCTAGCCAGAAATGGCCCATACTTTCCTTGCTAAGTCTTTAAAACAATTGCTGTATGATGGGGTAGCAATCATTGCAAGGATAAGGGAACCTAAAGCTATGTTTCCTTCAGAGTCATAACAACAAAACATAGTTCCACTCGTACTTTTTGGAAATAAAAGTGATTTAATGTAAAAACAACTCAGAGCGGCTTCATCTTGGGTATTATTTTTGCTTAAGAAATCAAGTTGTACATTGCACTTGATGAAGTATTAAGGCTGTCATCATTAACCCATCACAGAAAATAGTATTTTGTGCCTACTAGAATGTATTTTGGGTAATAGAAAGTTGCATTAATATACAAAAATTACTGAAAAACATTTTATGTTGTAAATAAAAAATATTGTTATTTGTGAAGAATATACACAATTTCTCAGCATTGTAACAGGTATAAATAGAAGCATTGGAGAACTTAGGTTATAAAGTACTGGTTTTAATTAGATACCTTGTATTTTATGAAAAAAATGGTTGAACCATTTTTAACATTTTTTAAATTAAATTGGTCAAATACACTTTACATGTGAAAGCAAATTTTCCAGCCTAATTTTACCAAATGCACTTCTTAGAAAGTATAAATAATAGAAATACTAGTATGAGATGCTATTAAGAATGACACACTATCCTTTAATACTAAAGAATTTTATTAAAGAAAACTTTCGATCTTTTCACTTACAGGTCTTTCAAAGAGGCACTTTCTTTGACTTTGAAATGTGATTTACAGTAGAGTTAGCTCTCTGCTGTTATTAGATTTAAACATGAATAAAGATCAGTAAGCACAAGTAATCAGTGAATTCTGAGCTAAAATACAGCAAGTATTGTGGTCACCATCCTAGCATGAATGGGTTATGTTTGCAGCTTTTTGGACAGAAAATACCATATTACAGCCATCCTGAGATCTACCTCAATATTTCCATTCCATTCCATTTCATTCCATTTCTTTTTTTCTTTTATCTTTCTTTTATTTCTCTTTCTTTCCTTTTCCATTTTCTGTTTCTCTCAGAGTTGTCATGCAGTTTATACTTGAAAAACTAATTTTCTAGTTTAAATCTTAGGAAGGTAAGGAAGTAAAAGAAATAATCAATAAATCAAACAAACAAAAAGCCCAAGCCACCACCAAAAACACACAAAGAGGAAAATGAGAAAATGAAAACAAAATTGAAACAATAAAACACAGAAACTAGTTTGTGTGGTACCTGATTCTGCTTGGGACAGAAGACCAGGCTTTACTTGCTTTTTATTAACCTTTGTCTGTTTCTAGATGTATGGCCCGGTAATGCTTCTAACCACAAATTTGCAGGATTGTTAATAGAAGAGTTAGAATATATTTTAGTAGGCAATGATGAAAAGATTGATAATCCTTCTCTTTGTGATGCCATTTAGAATACCTGTCATCTCAAAAGAAACCATAGTAAAAAAAAGAAAAAGTGAATATGTTGAAAAACTACATACATTTTTTGCTTTATATTAGCTACTGAAAGTTGACATGCATCCAGTTTTGTGTGTAGTTGGATGCATACTACTGGATTCCAGCTCTTCATAGGAACAGATGCAAGAGATCATTATCTTTCTTATATTTATATGGATAGATTTACCTGTTTAAGACCATGTGAAAAAAATAAAATAAAAGCAGGAAGAGATGTTCTGTCATATGAGGACTTTGAAGGTTCATGTTCAACTGAGTGGAGTGTTGCAGTCCTTCTAAGCTATAGATACAAGTAGTACTTTTAAAAATACTGCTTGGATGTGATGTGCTATTGTAACTATTTGTATTATTGGGCCTTAAAAACTTATTCAAGTTCTTGATCCCTATTGAGCAAGGTATTGTAGGAGTACAATGAAAGGACAGTTTGTTTCCTAAAGAGCCAAGAATGTTGTGTCTTTGAAGAAGTTTTAGTAATAATAGAAAAAAACAACTTCGAATACGCTCCAGTATAACTGAATACAGGTGATTTTTCTGGGGTAACTCAAAACAATGATGTAAATCTCTAAAATCATATCTGTTGTTAGTCAAGATAACCTTACAATACTGTCTCTATTTGGATATGTTTTTATCACAACTGCTGTGCCAAAAAGCCTTTTGTTATTATGACTTTTTATGATGTTTTCATTTTGTTCTCCTTAGGAAGGTTCCTCACTTTGCCCTTAGCTTGGTCTGACCATGAAGAAGAAAACTACATAAATACACTTACTAGTTTAATTAGAGGACAACTTTTTGGCAATAATATGGATGACTCAGATCGTGTTTCCTTGCTGTCAACTCCTTGCCCTGTTTTCACATAGCGGTTGAGGGACTACATAAAAGGCCATGGTTGCTGTGCCATCAGAAGTGGTAGGAGCCCTATCTCTGTGCCTCACCTTGCAGGTTTGCTTTCGCATTTACTTTTTTTTTTTCAGTTCTTCTGTTCTAAGGAGCCCTATTCACTCTCCTTCCTGAAACATTGGCAAGTTCTGATGGCTCAGTCTTTTTTCCTGCTTAAGGGAGATGTAGATGATAATAAAAATACACCTTCCCTTGTTGAACATGGCATTGAAAACTGGAAAAGCAGTTTCCCTTTTTCTCCAAAGGTATAATCTACTATTAGAGAATATAACACTTTCCAAGCTGTACAGGAAAAAAAGATATACCTTTTTCTGTGTAGCATGGGAGATGTGATGGGTTTTAGTTTTCTTATTAATAGACCTAATTTTTTTATGATCTCTATGTTGTTTGGCATATCATGTTAAGATGTTCTTCAGTTAATTTGCATGAAACCAGGATAGCTATTGCTAGTGGAAGATACCGATTAATATGTAAAAAAAGGTTGTGTACTTTGAAAAAACCCAAACCGCCTAACTATAGTTAATGCTTCATTATATGCATAGTGTTAACCCTCACCCATGTCCTGGATTTTTTTCCTCCTAACTTTGAAGAGTTCAAACTATTTCTTATCTCTGCAACACCTTGTTCTTCAAGGATAATTTTGGTAACTTCTGTATCTTTTTCAAGGTTTTCTTGTTACTGGCCATACAGGAATTGCAGGTGATTTTTTCAAAAAGCATTACATAAGGCTAGTCAAGGTAGCAAGGCTCATGGCTTGTGGCTCAAGGGAGGAAATTGCTTCATTAGAGCACCAGTGCTTCTTGCATGTACTACTAAAGAGAAGGGAACATACTGAGAACTATCTCAACCATGCATTGGGAAGCCTAGGTTTGCAAATTTACCATAAAAATCCTCTTTTCAGGGAGTAGCCCTTTACCAGCCACCAAAGAAAGGGTTACCATCATCCTCACAAGCCACTTCAAGGCAAGACACCAGCGTACTGCTTCTGCTCAGAGTCTACAGGATAAAACATCACAAACCAGCCAGGAGCAAATACATTTCAGAGATATTTTCAAGCCCTACTAACTGCTAAAATGGTATTTCAGATATTACTCATATTTGTTCAGATGCCATTAGGTTCCGTGTGAAAAATCACTTCTGTAACATAGCTGCCCACTTTACTTGTTTAAATGATGACTGGCAGGTTTTAGAAACTGGGTTCAAAGAATCAGGGAGCAAATTGCATACCTTGCTCACTGGGCATTCAGCCTGTAAATTATGTGAGGTAGGTACTCTTTTTAAAATCAATAGCAAAAAGTAAACACAATTTGATTAAATAATAGTGTATGTGCATTAAAGCTGTTTTTTGTAGCTGAGTCTTCTTGCTGGAGTTCACCACAAAAATGTTTGTTTGAATCCTGAACATGATTTAATTCTTTTCCCACTTCTAATTAATGGAATAAATTATTGTTGTGATGCTGTGTTTTATTTCATAGTAGATAAATGTTTCTAGTTCAACTGAATTACTTATGCTCTCACAGCAGCACTTGCTGTTTCTCCTTTGTTGCTTCTTAAGAAGTTCTAGTCCCTCAGTGTCTCAACCAGGGAGTGAAGGCAATATTATATGATTTAAATGACCAGTCATAAAACACAAGTGTCTAGTAAATTATCTGTGAAACCAATTCAGCAAACACTCTGTAGGTTGGAATTTGTTTTCTTAAACTATCTGGGAAATCTTTGGTGATGGCTTATGTATTAGTGGACTAGACAAGTAGTTTTTGGTCATTAGATAGCCTTATAATGTAAATAACTGAACGAGTGTTAACTGTGATTCATCAAACAACAAGAAATTCTTAGTGAATGTTATAATTCATTTACCTCTGATTTTTATATTTAATTGAAAATACAAATGTAACAGTAATATGTATGCACTGCTGCCAGCCCTACCAGTTCTTAACTAATGTTTTCTGAAAACAAAACTGCTTCATTTTAAGTCAGTGTGTGAAGCAGTAATGTTCACTCACACAGCCTGTGTTTTATTCATGAAACAGAAAAGCAAAAGCACTTCTAGCCCAGTAGCTGGGTGACATTTCCGTAGGGCCTGCTTTCTTCACCAGCCCTTCTGCTGTAGATATGGCTCCCCCTCCCTGTGATGGTTATCACAGTGTTTTGGTGCTGGTGTTTTTAACAAGATACAGGTTACCAGAGATGTTGTTTATACATGTGAAAAAAAAGGCAGTGTGGAAGCTGTGCCTCAGATTTCACCTGCTGTTAAAACTGAATGCAACCATTAGACAGGTGGTTATATTCTGTGCCTTTTGGTGAGGATTTGGGAAGTTGAGATGGGCTGTTGCCGATAATCAACATATGCAATTAAATTGCCATTCTGACCATGCATTTTCTTATTTACAACGTCTCCTCTCCCCTCAGTCTTTTTGGTCATAATCATCTCTTAATTTGTTTTATAACCATTTAGGTTCATTTTCTCCCACGCGCTGTTAGATCTTTCTTCATTATATTTTTTCATTTTTTGTAGCATCAGTGACCGTCATCTTTTCTGATAAAGATCATTGACAGTTTTCATACTTATTTCAGGAGTGCAGCTCTGTGCGGTGTTAGTGCTGTCCTGTTCATTTACAGGTCTTTGTATATGGTTTTTAGGTTCTTCCAAAGGAGAAGTTTCTTAGATAATTCTGTATTTCTTTGACTATTTTTCAGAATTGCTCTTTTGCCTGTACATTCTTTGCGGTAGCCAAACCCTCTCATCCTAATCTTCCTGCCTTTGGAAGGGAGTTCATGGTCTAGCTGTGTATTAGTCTTCCCTTTAGCCAGCTATACCTTGTGAAACATTGAATTTACACAATAAACCTTATACTTATCAGCCTTCCTTGAGACATACTCCTTCCGTAGCTTTGACCTTGGTCTCTTGTTTCTAGCTAGTCAGTTGGCTTCCAAGGAGGATTGTGTGTTCTTCCTACTGGACATTATTTGGAGGAACCGTCCCTGTATTCCCAAATTTGTGTTCAAAACTTACAGCAGATACACACTACTCTTCCTTCTTTGTAAAGGTTTTGCCCTACAGGCTGAAATTGTTAGTGCTTTTTATCGTGACAGTTTAATGGCAGCTTCTGGTACTATTGGTTAGTATTTTTGAAGCTCTACTTACAATAGTATGGGCCTAAAATCAGGTGTAATTCGGTAGTATTAAATCACCCTAACCACTGATAAATTCGAGACACAGAGATCTGAACTGAGTGTTTTAGAAGTCTCTGTTGGGTGTGACTGTTTCACCTTTGTAATATTCTTTAAATTTATTTTTTATGAAAAAATCAGTTTAAAATTATGGAGAAAATATAATTCCTGTTTGTACAATTTCATTCATTTCTTAAAATCGGCACAGAAGATATTCTCTGCTTTGGAAAGAAGAGGTTGTTTAGGGTTTTTTTAATGTGAATACTAGTCTGATTATATTTAGACTGCAGTTGTAGATATGGTTCCCACTTGGCAATGAGTAGTGTAAGGTTTGCTGGTTTGTTTGTAACCACGTGTATGTAGGGTATGCGCACTGTTTGCTAACACCTTTCCTGACAGCCGCGATAAGCTGCCGAGGCTGGCAAGAGTTCACCTAGCAGAGGGTGAGAGGATGAAAGGTTATTTTATGAAATGCAAACTGAGAAGCCATAACATAAACAGAAGAAGTACTGTTTCCTGCCTACATCTACACTACTTAATACTTTTAGGCTGTAGTCCACACTTTATGCAAATAATAATCACTCAGTTTCCATCTGAACATGAACAGTGGAGAGGGAATTGAGTACTGGTCTCCCCAAGATCCCTTCTGCCCAATAATTAGGTGATCTCTAGGTCATCTTTTATCTTTGTTAAATGAAAAGTGAAGTGTGGCTTAGGAGATGAGATAAAAGCTGTGGGATTTTCTGTGTTTAAAAACTATTTCATATGTTTCATAGTTTTCTGCTGTGGCACATCCAGTATCTCTCCTTTTGACTGGTGTTGGGAAGTACCTGTTGTGTAGAGGAAGTAGTGAAAACGAACTGCAGTGATCCTAAATAGCAAAAAAAAAGTAAATATTTTAATCAAAGTTCATGGGTTACTGTCATTTTTAGATTCTGAATGAGAAAAGTAGCATTTCAAGTCTCCACTATTGAGGAAAGCATCAATATGATTTCAGACATTCACATGCAAAAGTAGTGGTAAAGTGGTAACCCTAAAATTTTCTACCATGCTGGCAGTTGTTACTGATTCTAAAAAGTAAATGGTTTATTTCAGATCTATTCAAGAATAACTAAGGAATTAAATTGCTTTCAATTCAACTATCTCAACGTTTCACTTTTTTTCCCTGGTCTGTAAAGTAAATTCTTTATTCTTGGTGAGTATTTCACTGAACGATCTGGTAGGAGAACTGGAACCTTTGTTAAAACTGGTGAATATCTCTGAAAATCAGCCTTACTGTCCTTTTCTTTCATCTCTCCAATATTCCTTTTGTCTCCTTCTAATCAAGCATCTCAGACTGCACAGCTATTCAATAAATACTCATTCCTTTTTTGTTCCTATTATCTCCAGTGTTTTCCTGGCTTCCAAAAGACCACAATAACTCCAAGCACCCTTCATCTCTCACCTCTGCTTCTGTTTCTTTTGTGATTCCATCACTTCTTGTGTGACTTGGGTCTTTTCATTCTTGTTCACTTCTTGTCTGTAATCCAGCATGATTTTGGACTTCTTACGGGTTCCCAGTATTTCCACATCTTCCCTTCTCCCATTCTCCTACAATCTCATCTGGATGGTTTTACCAAACCCACAACTTTTAATTTCCACTTTGTCCTTAATGCCAGCTTTCATTGCTGATTAGTCAAGTTTTTTTTTCAGCCACCTTCATGCTCTGTCCCATGCTACCCCATGAAAATCTGCAAATCCACTATGGCTGTTGCTATCCCTGAAGTTCATGTCCATGTGGTGTGTACGGCAAGCTCAGCACTGGCTAATCTGTGGGTGGACTGAAACTTGCATTTATAGTAACTGGGAATGCTTTGTGTTTCCTTGTCTTCTGCTCTTTCCCACTGTGTGTTTGCCTGATCTTTTTATGCCACACATGCACGGTGTCAAATCTAATGGGGCCTTAATTTAGGCATCTACATGTTACTGTAATTAATTAATAACTCCATCCTTTGTTGATTTTGACAACTGCTAAGAGGCTGAAGGGCAATTGTACTGCTAACCATCTGTACAAATGCAAAAATGCAAAAGACTGAAGATTGTCCATGGAAGGCAGGTTCTGGAGGCTGGTGTATTAGCACATAGCAAGTGAACTGGTCTGCAGTATTCAGACATTCATTTTTCCCTAAAAGATGTAGCCTCTATTTTAGGGACAACAAAAATAGTACTTTTATTATGACAAGAAGTACCAGTAACCTTTGGAAGTGTATTTGTGTTAACCAACTAAAGGATATTGAAGCAGGAGAGCTAACTCAGTGTCCAGGGCAGTAAAGTGGGAGAGCTCTTTCTGTACTGAGTGAGAAAGAGAGGGGAACATGTCTGTGCCTTCCTCCATGTCCAAGGGGAAGAGAATGAACCTTTGACTTCAGAAACGGGCTTCCTTACTCAACAGTTGTGTGTTTGTATTTATGAATTTTCTGAGTTCCTTCTATGGAGTCACCCACATGATCAGTTTTCTTACTAAAACAAAATAGAACAATGTAACTTTCCTCCTGCCCTCTAAATAAACATTTAGTTAGAGTAATCATTTTAATTTTATTTGTACCTTAACAATGTATTTCCTGTTTGTTACACCACATAAAAGAAACTGTACTTCATCTTACATTGGTTTATGCCCTTACTTATCCATCAACTTATCCAGTTTTTTGAGCTCTTCAAATAACTCAGTAAAAGTTGGTTTTTTTCCTAATTTTTCATAGTAACCTAGTTCCAATGGCTTGATTGAGTACACCAAAAATTACTTCATTCTTCTCCTTCAGAGAAATACTTAGACACAGACAGTGGTTGGGATGGTATACAAAGACTGTCATGCTGACAATGTTACTTCATTGTCTCTTTGTACTTTACCCTCTGTCTGTTCTGCATCTGTTAATGTATTTTACTAGTCTTGTCCTTGCCTGGTAACCTCCAGGGGGGCAGAGATTGCTAATTTGTTCAGTATTTGCACAGTAACAGCACAATAGTTTTCTAGTGTATGACTCAGGCATTCTGACAATAAAATAACAACAGAATTGCGTGGAATGTCAGTTACAAAATAGAAACCTAATTTGGTTGTCTTATGTGAATAACTTATACCAAAAATCATACCAGAAATGAAATTTAAATTTAGAATTTTTGAATTTAGAGATTTATATGCAAGACAAAAAATTGAAACCTTTCTTTCACTATGGAAAGGCAGAAAGTTCTCCTTTTTAGCATGTGAGATAAAAGGCCTATGGAACTGGTCTTGCATCTCAAAATGTATAAGGAAGCTTCTGCAGAGCTTGAAATATAAATAATAACGTTTAAGATGCTTTATTTATACACTTACGCTTTGATTTCATTATAGTTTGAGATTTCATTGAGATTTCATTATAGTTTGAGAGTGAACAAAAGCTTCAAATTCATTTAGCAGCTA
>VZTE01001407.1:411344-431344 GCA_013397775.1 Eulacestoma nigropectus | reverse complement strand
AATCTGAGGGAAAAATATGGAATACTTAAAATCTATGCCAGAACTTGTGAGCATCTTTGAAGCACAAGTATTGGGTATCAGACTACATTAACCCCATTCTGGTGATTGTGATGCACAGACTCATTTACCTGTCTTGATAGTAATCGTCTCAGGTGCTAAAGTATCCCAGCATGTAAATTAGCACCTGTCTGCATAAAACAAAGTGGCTAGCACACTCCAGCTTTGCTACTGTGTGGATTCTTGCTGCTAAAACCTTCTCTTAACACCTTATCCTGTCATTTTTGGGCTGCTTTTCATAGCTTTTAAAGAGAGACCAAAAATCTATGTTCATGCCATTTATGTGAATAGATAATGTAAAATATTCTTTAACCTATTGTTTTTACATCATTGAAGATGACAGTGGATACATGAGAAACTTTACACTGCAAAACTTAATTAAACTTTTATTCAGTGGCCCTTAGCCTTCATGAACATCCTTTCCAAACTATTGCAAGGTCTATCTGTGCACTGTATTTGTTGAACGTCTAGCACGATGTGCTGTAATTTCTAAGTGGAGTTTTTCCTCCTCTTTAATGGTTTCCTTAAAAAAATTACAAAATAACAAAAATCTGTTAGCAAGGCCTGTTACTCCCTAATTGTTTCTGTATAATGCAATGAGCAAATATCTTGTTCTGTTTCTTGCTTTTTATGATTAGCTGTGCTAAGTGTTCTGAGGGCTGTTCTTATCCTTCCTGATCTTACTGGCCCTACTACCTGAGGCTTAATAGACAAACTTTAGTTTGAGGGAGAAGAGAGGTTTTTGGCAGTATAAGAGAAGAATGACCCAAAATATCAAATATTTTTTACACATAGACCAGTGATCAGACAAGTGCTGTAAGGGCTAACTGTAACTTCCAGCAGTCCCTGTGATGTGAATGAGATGTGAAAGATAACTCAAGGCAGAAAATGCCTTTTTTTATTTCTCCTTTCCCAAGGATGGTCACTAATTGCTTCATCTCCTCCTCCTACAGGTTGGAAATAATTGCATAATGATCCCAAAATCCATTTGTGTCCATATCTGTTATTTTTCTCAATCAGTGCCTCTCCTGCTTCTATAGCTGGGCTCCAAAACTTTCTCAGAACCTCAGACAGTACCTTCTTTCTCCTTGTTTTTTTTTCAAAATGTGCAGAGTGCACCAAGGATACAATTTCAGTCTGTACTCCCTGTACTGTGCTAGGATACTGTGTCTCTTTGTCAGTCAGTCCGTTAGTTCCTAGCTGGAAGCCACAGCCTTTGGTGCATTGCAAGTGCAAACCAGGGTTAAGTGCCTGGAGCTAGCCAAGCCCTTCAGAAATGTTCCTTAAAGCCAAAAAGCAGTTTTAAAAGATGAACACTGCTCTGAGAGGCCAAGTGTTAAATCTATAATGCCCAGCAAGTCCAGGGATATCCTCAGTTACTCCTCAAAGAATGGTGACCTGACTTACTGAGATACAGGCAGTCCTTTCAGTAGGTCTGAATTATTGTAATCTGTCAACATTGTTATGCAATATTGGTACATGCAAAAAGAGTATGAAGAAACAACTCCTAACTCTGTATTTAAAATTAATTTATGCATTTTGATTCTTAAAATCCAGTGAGAAATCTATGGCCAAATGACTCAAAAAATTCCCGACAGAAAACCATTGGTAGAACCTGATAAATAAGATGCAGAAAAGTCAGATAAAGTGTAAAAATTCAAAGTAGAAAACTTCATTTAGTTTTACAGTCAAAGGTGCTTTTCTTAAAAGGTGTGGAAAGCAGAGCTATCCTCTTATATGCATTTTTTTTCCTAAATAGTATAAATGATAGAACTTGGCTAAACATGTGGTTATATTATTTCATTTTTGCTACTTTTATATTTAGGCATTTAGCTTATTGTTTTAGCAGTTTGGACTTGAAAGGTAATTTGTTAGGAATTTTAAGCATTTTGTGCATGCTAAGCACTCTTCTTAAAATTGGGAGTATTACTTTGATCAAAAACTCTGCAATTCTGCTTCAAGACTCAGATGACATACTTACAAACCAACTGGCAGAACTGGGCATAGCCCTATTCAGGGCTATTAATATCTACCATTAATCTGATAGTCAGTTATTAAAATCTAACTGTCCTATTAAAATCTAACCATCCTGTAAGTCTGTAATTTTTTCTTCTTGTTTTTTGCTTTGGTTGTGACATATTGTGAATGTAAGCATACTTTGGAAAGAAAACCAGAGAGAGTGTTCTATGTGTTTTGTTCATTGCAGTTTTGGACAGAGGCAGCCATGGTCACTGTCTTGAAATCGGATGAAAATACATTTTGTTCCTTTTTTCCACAGAACATCTCTTTATATGTTTGATGATACTTTAAATGATTTGATATGCTTCAACTTTTTAGCTATTAGGAAAAGCAGAGGAAAGAAAACTTACACTAGAAAACAAAAGAATTCATGGAGATTGATTTTCAGGAATTTTTGAATACAGATAGTCTCTTCATTTCACTCTACTTTCTCTAACAGTTACTTAACTTCTGTATATGACAGGGCAGACTCAAATAATTTTCCAAACAGACCCCTGAACAACTCTGTGATCCCAACTCTATTTATTCAGTTTGATCGTGTCTCCACCTCCCATAACCATGAGACCCATGATATTGCACTCCAGTTAATATTTCTTTATTACTTACAGTAAAATATTTCCTTTTATTTCTCTTCCCTTTTTCTGTATCATGGGGTAAGAGTTCTTATCTAAAAAATGAAGCCCTGATTTACTCCATAAACGTCTGTGTTTCATTGCATATTCATTGGAAAATTGATCTAGCTGTGATTTTTCTCCGACACGATGTAGGTTCAAGCTCAGTCTATTAAACTACTTTATTTCAGATAGCTACTTTGATATTGAGATCTTGCCTGATCTTGCCATTGCAGCTGTTCAGCTGTTGTCGCTGATGTGGCATTTCTGTTTGTAGGTCTGATGGAGGCTTAGTGCCCTTAAGTGATGCAGTGTGTATTGATCTTCATTGTTTTCTTATTGACCCAATACCCACAAATAGAAGGATTTCTGTATTCGCCTCTTCTCTATTTCTCACTTCTTTTCTGAACTTAAGTTAAAGGTCTCCATGTCTGTCCTGCATGTTTACTCTAGGTGTGTCTCCACACATTTCCAGGTTTGTCTCATTTTTTTTCCCACATTGCCAAAGATCTATAATATGTGTTAGAGCACCCCCTGCCTACTGATTCTTCTTTGACCACTTCATGTTTCAAGATCTCATGGCAGAATAAATTGAAATGTGAGTTCTTGTGTTGAATGAACAGATTACAAGAGCTGGTGCTGTTAGCTCTCACCTCCCATCTGAGACGAATTTCAGCTCGGTGAGTACATCTTTCCTGTATTAAGCAGTAAAGTAAAAAACTGACCACTGTGATTGAGTTTCACCTAGACAGAGTAAGGAAAAGCTCCTTGTAGCAATCTTGGCTAGTAGGTAGTAACCAACCACTCCTGCTGTGACAAAAAAAAGGGACATGCTGACACACGTGTCTCCCTTCTATATTACTGCTCCAATCTCCATCTGCATTCTAACTTCCTAATACACCAGGCAAAATGTGACTGCAGAAGGAAATTTGCAGAGCAGTAGAGATTTTTCAAATGTATTGTGTTGCCATCTCCCTAGTTTAACTCTCTTTTTTTTTCCATGGACCCTTGTTCATTTGTTAGCTCAATTTCTCACTCATTTTGAAAAATTAATATTCAGGACTAAGTCACCTATTACTTCCTACTAATACAATTTGTGGGATATAGATGAGCTGTTGAAAGATGAGGTTGTATAAAAAATTGGGGGTTTTTTGTTTGTTTCTGCAGGAAAAACATTTTTTGCTTGTAAGTATCATATATTTTCCACTAAAACTTTCACTTACCAGTTACTGGTCTTGATACAGGAAATATGAGGAGAGACAAGTCTCTATTATTGGGATTTCAGATTCAGCTATTCATTATCTTTTCTTTTCTTTTCTTTTTCCTTTTTTTTAACATTATAAAATCTAACTGGAAACATTTCTTCAGAAAAGTGGGCATTATTTAGTGGTCTGTAACAGTGATTTGAGAGTGTGATCCTTGCAGCCTAAACCAAGCTGTCAGACATAAGAGGGAATGTGATTTTCATAAATAAAAAGATGTGTTCTGACTGTAAAATTGGAAACCAGAAACTTTGAGCTGTTATATTACCTAGCTGAACAGCTATAAACTTTAACATGTAATAATATAAGTAAGTAAACTTGAATTTAGGATGCAATTAAGAGGTTGAAGAGATTTGAAGGTCACACCTTATTAGAATTGTCACACATATTTTTTTAGTAGCAAAAGCACTACTTGTTAACTAGGTTTCTCACATAGATTTGTATTTATACAGAATTTTGAAGCTGGAAGTAGTCTACTACAGCTTTGTTTGTTATTCCACCTACTATCACAGAGCCCTGAGTTGTGCATTATGCGTCAAAACATATTCCATTCTTTCAGAGTTCTTGGGGAGGCAATACGATGTAATTCATTATGCCCTGAAGATAAACAGTACCTCTTGACCTTTTCAAGTAAAGTTGCAATATTTTCTTATTCCAGAATGTAATATTGTACTGAGCCGATATCAATGTGATAAGATAAATGTTTCCTTTTCTAATGTAAACCAGAGTGCACTACATTTATATAAAAATCTTGGGGGATACCCAAAGCCTCCAGATAAAAAGGGGCAGCTTGGCTATTGTAGGTCTGCATTTTTGAATTCTCAGTCTCAAAGCACAAAGGGCAAACTGCAACCAGTCTTGAAGACGATAGTTGTTTTTCAGAATGAACAGATTTTTGTGTTGCCCAGTTTAGGATTCTCCTAAAAGATTTTCATGCAAATTAAAAAAAGTATAGCATTTGTTACCAATAAAAAAGCAACCAAACAAAAGCCCACAAAAACAGAGATTCAATGCCTTTCTTCTTAGTACCTGGATCTTTTGAGATGTACCAGTAGAAGCCTGTGAGTCAGTGCTACGCTAGTGTGTAGTTAACTTGCTTTTTACTATACTCAGTATTTCAGGAAATGAAAGACTAATGAGAAGTATTGTTTTATCTCATTTCTTTTTCTGCATTCTTTGCTCTTGTTCAGAGCACGGTTTTCTTTCATCTCTTGGCTATTCTATATTTCTCCGTTACATTGCACATGGCATGTTTCTGATTGATGAAGTCGGTTATGCGCAAACGTGGTCACCACTGTGGAGAGGGCTCGGAACATGGCACTTTCAGCTTCCCTTCTGCCTGTAAGACAATGCCCATATCCAAAGGCAAATGCATATTTGGCTTCATGGACTTTGCCCAAGTGTTAATGCAGAGTCCTAGTCTCTTCTTTCCTGGCAAATCTCTCTTCCAATGGCCTCATTTATCATTGTATGTTAAATGCTTTTGTATGCAGGTCTGCTTATTGTGTGGCATGTAAAAACCCTCTGTTATTCATGTATATTCTATTCACAGAAAAGAGTGGCTTTAACTGCAGCTACTTGTACGTGTAAAATGACGTGGTATATTTTAAAATCAGTTGATTGTTATTACTTCTGCTCTTACTGCGTTTGGAACTTCATAGATATTCTGACTGGTTACTACTGCAAGCAAAATTACACTGTTGCACTGTAAAGCAGCAAAATCTTTGAACCCCTTCAGGCTGAAAGTAAGACTATTCTAAACATACTAATCACAGAATATAAATTAGATTCAGCAGGGATTAAAATACAGGCAAAAAGAGCAGTTAAGAACAGGAGTAAGAAGAAATGAAGTATCATTAAATCAGTCTGTTTTACATATGTATCATGGTAATAACTTTTTTTGGACTTTTTGTTTATTAATTTTTATTTATTTAGCAAGAGTCTTAAAATGTAAAGACAATATTTGGAAAGATTAAGGTCAGTATTAGGAAATTAACTAAAAAAAAACAAGTTTCGAGAGAAGACTTTAAGTTCTTGAGTGAAACAGAAACATGAGTGAAGGTGAAGCTACCATGTTGGGCAATGTAAGGAAGCCCCTGGAGTCACCCAGGGAAGAAGAAAACTGTAATAAGAAAAGGAAGGCTGATAGATTAGAAGAAAAAAATGTAGACAAGGTTCTTTAAGGGGTCACATTGACTAGGAGTTTGAGAATAAAGAATTCAATTTTGGTTTGAAAACAAGTGGTGTGTTCACCAGGCAACCAAGTAGAATGTATGAACTAGATATTCTCTGCACTGGAAAAGAAGTATTTGTAAACTGATGAGGTATAGAGGCAAAGAACTTGGGTTTTTTGTTAGCAAATGTGCAGTCATGCATCTTACTTAGATACTGTTCTCTCTTTGGTCCCCGCATTTGAGACAGTTACACATATCTGCAGTAAAGACAGTCCAAAATTTCTTCCAGCTTAAAGGTAGGTTCTAGAATATATATATATATATGTATATATATATAAGTTTATGCAGTCTGTAATTCGTAGTAAAAGAGCACACTAAGGCAGAAATGGTACGAATGACTCAACAGAGTGTTTACCACTCAATCTGTAGCTTATCTCCTTGCTCGTTGTTGGGGATAGCTAAATGATCTGTATCAAATTCGTTCTGCAGCTGTCAGTACCTGCAAGCATATAAACAGGCAGGTAAGATTTCTAGAAGGCAGATGACCGCATCACTAAGAGGACTGCTCTAATTGGCATAATCAGTACAAGAAATGAAGAGTGAAAGAGCATGAAAAGAGAATTACTTTTGTACCCCTTGAAAGGAGGCAGTAACGGGCTGCATTCATTTAGTTGCTCCTGTAGCTGACTATGCTGAACTTTGCCTGAACATAGAAAACGGGCATTTTAATCTCCAAAACCATCCAACTGGCATCTTCCATTAACGTTAAACAGGAAGAAGAAAAAAAAAAAAGAGGGGGTGGTGTTGTTCAGAAACATTTATATCTGACTTGAGGATTCTACAGAAATGTTAGCCCTTGGTGGAAGGTGCCCCAGTCAAATTAAACATCTCTGCATGCTCCGTTCTTGTGTCTTGTGGCAGAATGGAGTTTTTCTGTGCCTTGAATTTCACTGTCGCCTTGTGTTTCTTCTTTACTAGACTGAAGGGTTTTAAATCTGTTTGAAATCTGTACACCTTTGGATATTGCTTGAAATTAGCTACAGTGTGAGTAGACATGAGAGATTGACAGTTGAACACATACAGTAATCAGCAAGGGCAGGATTTAATTGCAGCTAATTTGTACTGGTTGAACACCCCTCCATATAAAGATATTTTATACTCAATTATATTTATAATGTTTTGGACAATCAACATATGGTAAAACTTAAAAGTATAAGCATTTAATCTAACACAGATTTGACCTGTCCCTTCTTCGTTTGCTTGTCAGAAGCTTTTATTCCTTTCTATATAGAAAACAGTTTCAGAAATGGAAGTCTCAATACAGGACCAGATATCTTCCTATGTTTGGTCCTACTAATTATTGGAATTTGAGGATGCATTAAAGGCTGCCATGTGAAATGTTGAATTACCTCTGTTTCCAAAACCTTATTTTTACTTGAAAAATTCAGGAAACTTGCTGAAGCTATATTACAGTGTGGATGAATACATATGGTTTGTGACAGGTTAGATACAACACAATAATTTATGTCTGTCTGAATGTACATTGCTGAATCCCCTTCTTTTCTCTTGAGTAGAAATTTTCTTCTCCTTACTCATTTTTGATTTTTATAAAACTATGTTGTTGAAGCTTTAGGTGTCATTGCTTTGTCTTCTTGTGACACCTAGGAAAAAAAACCCAAACTGAACCAAAATCAGAATTCTGCTCTGCCATAAATAATATGGGGTAATATATTTGCAAAACTTCAAAAATATGTTCTAGAACAGAGATTAAATAAAGAGTTGCAACAGAGGCTTTTGGTTCTCAAAAATGCAGACATGTTAAGAAAACTTTGTCTGAATAAAATTTACAACCTGGAAAACAAATGCTCAGGTTGGTACCACTTGTATTTGGCAAAATTTCAGAAATCTCTTCTTCCAACAAATTTATTGATTGATAAAGGTGAAAATTCCTGCAGGCATTGCTCTTAGGGTTTTTTTGAGGTTTCACTTTGTTGCAAAATGTCTACTTTGGAATAGTATTAATTCACATGTAAATAATTTTAAATGGGGCTCATGATATATCTTGTCTTGCAAGATGATGTAAAAGCTTGAGTGAATTCCATGTGTTCAAATTTCAGAGGATGGTGCCTATTAGGTCGCTTTGGAGTCTACCAATGTTGTAAAAGAGAGACTATCTGTACTACTTAAACTGTGTCAGACTAGTCAGAGAAACACTTGCCTTGAAAATTAAGGATGTCAATTTAGGTAAAATTAAATTTTTTTCTTGAGTAGCATAATTGTCTCTTGTCACTAAAATATGTATTCTCAGTGATATTGTGCTGGCCTAATTGTTACATTCTGATTACTGTATGAGTCTTTTTTAATACCTTCTAGTTAGGAAGAAATTTAAGTTCTCTTCAACATTACTTCCATTGTTTTTATTTTGGTACTCTTTGCACCTCTAAAAAAATTCTAAAAATTGTCCTAATGTACGGTTTTAGTCCATGTAGTCTTTCTGTGATTCACCTTTTCTCTGTGTCTTTTATAGCAATGAAGGAAAAATTCAGTTATTCTTCAGAGAGGTACAAAACCTCTAGCCAGAATCTTCCCAGATTTTGATGCAGAAAAATCTAAAGAAAAATACTACTGATGATTATTTTTAAATACATTCATAACACTTTTCATTTTCACAGTATACTTTTCCTGAAAAATCTCATTTTCTTAGTATCCTTAAAATAAACAAATAAAAGTATTCATATTATTAAAAAAACCCTGAAGTGCTTGAAGTTGGACCTTTTTACTCTCTTCACTTGTTTTTTGCACAAATGCTGCTGGTGATACCCCGAAGCCTTTGCAGTGCTCCCTGTCATCTGGTTCAAGAGTCCCAGCCATCTTTGCTGAATAACCTGCTTGCTCCTTTGCCAGTAGCAGATGGGGTTCAGTCCCAGCATTGAGAGCTGGGGCACTCTTGGAGCTGGTGACTAACCTGAGCTCTGGAAATTACTTTCTTTAGAGCCTTTGTCAAATACATAACTCTGAATACTCAGTCTTAAGTGCCTAAACATGAGGATGAAAAATACTATCAACCATATTAGTATTTATAGAAATGATTATATGGTACTATTTTTGTGGATTTGATTGACAGTAGCTGTGGAAACAGATGCTTTGGGTGCTTTGGGTTTTTTTCCACTGCTTCGTTGATGAAACAAATGAAGGTTTTTCATAAAACAGTGGCTGTTGTCAAAATTTTGACTTTTATGAGTAGAGCTCATCCCAGATGCATAAGGTGTCCATATAAAACTGATAGTTAAAACTCATCAGCAGATACACCATGGGAGGTTCAGAATGCAGCAATTCAGAATGAAAGGAGTCTTGATTCCCCCACACCGAAGTGTGTGCTCTTGTTTCTGATAACAATTTGTTTTTCCAACCTGTTCAGCTATGAAATCAAGGTCCTTTGACACTCTCTCAGGCCATCCCAAAATCACAACCTGGCTGCTTCTGCCAGGAGAGGCTTCTAAACAACACGTGGTTCAACTGTTTCAAGCGCAAAGATATGATCTTCACTAGTAAATTAAGCATATGGTTCCTGGATACTAAACTGAGCAGTTGACACAGGGTGGGACACAAGTGAGCTAATAAGCATTTTAGTCCCCAAAATTGGGATAGTTGCACCCAGTTCCATAGTCAAACTAGTCCTTGGAAAAGTCTGGCTGCAGAGCTTTGCCAGGGCATACCTTGGGAGAGCGTGGGTCAGCACAGGTAAAAAATGCATGCCCAGAGCTGTACTCGCAGCTTGCTGGTGCGGAGAATCACATTCTCAGTCACTCTGCAGTTTTCAGTGTAGGTGAAGCCTGAGAGAGTTGGTAAAAGTGATATTGTCGTGATACCTTTTCCGTAATGCACTCTCTATATATTTTTTTAACTCTATACATGAAAGTGCTTGCAGGGTTCATGTCTTAGTGTTATTAATGAACCTGGGGATTGCTGGAGAAGAGGGTGAGAACCTCTGACATTTGTCTAAAATCAAAGATTGTTTCACCTGCTGGCCACAGCTCTTTCTTCAGGTAGCAGCATAAGCCTTATGTGCTGTAAACTGTGCTCCAGAAAGTATTTCAAAGCCATCCCAAAGTCCTCACATAAAATAGTTTCTCGCCTGTTTTTATTCTTCAGTCCACTGTCCTATGGTACGAGAAGAGCCCTGGGAATTGCAGTAGACTAATAGGTATTATCCAGAAGGCTTTCTCATAAAAGGCAAGGCCTTCTGACTAAAAATAGTATGATACTATGATGTCTGTCCTGTATTTTTTCCCAAATCTCAGAGATGAAATTATCTAAATTTTATCCTGCAAAATAAAAAATCCATCTCTAATAGATGAAATAAATTTTTTAAAATAGCAACTAAATTAAAATTTAATGTAGATTGTAACACTGTACTGGTATTGAAATATCTAGTCAGGAATAGATCCGTATTTTGTGTGATACTTGAAACTCATGGTATGAAGAAGTGATGCTCTAGTATGAAAATGTAGGTGAATGTTCACAGAGAAGATGTACTGAATCCTGCCCAGTAATTTAAATTAAAAGGCAATATAGTTACAGTTTGCTGTGGTTTAAAATGTACCAAGAAGGAAAAAGAAGGTATTGTAGAAAGAGGAATATGGAAAATACTTCTAGGACATGAGATCTGAACTCTGTGCAATGTGTAAAGAGCAGTGTCTTCAAAAGAGAAGAGCAGTGACTGAGCTTAGACCATAGTAAGTTGATGACATGATACAGGACTGAAAAAATAAAAGCTGAATATTAAGTTTTGATTTATGTAAAGCAAGAATAGTTGAAGGAATATATGGAGTGAAATTTATATCTAAACTTCATTTCCAACATATTTTGATCGTGTGCTAGGTTGCCAGTGCTTTTTTCTTATGTGCATGTTAGTGGTAGTCATTATGTAATATATGCTGCACGGTTCAGAGGAAATTTTTACAGTCTGATGCCAGAAGAGACTTTAACTGATGTGAAATATTACATATGTTTGGCACCAACATAACTGGGTGTGTGTGCTTTTACAAATGCATCTGAAGATGATAATGCCCCAAAGCATATTTATGATTATAATTCCTTGATTAGCTTGCTGTTTAGGAAGATTACTGTGGATGCCAAGGCAGTATAACATATAATTCTTTCCTGGGTGAGCTTGATGAAATGTGATGGAAACATCTACCTTTTAATTCAAATGTCTAACCTGTTGCCTTGCTCATGTATATTGCTTGGGAATTCCTCACACAGTTGCTATCGGTTCTCTGGCACCTAAATGCCCTGGGAATTGCAAAATATCTCTATTCCTCTTCTGCAAAACAATTTTAATAGCTTCGGGTCTTTCCTTTTTCATCCCTGCAAGTTTTTAATCATAAAGAATATACTCCCTACTAGATCTCCTCCCAAGGACTGGAACTAGGATGAGGAGCCTGAGGACATTTGCCTGTCTCTCTATACTTGCATTTTAGCTTAAAATTAAAGCTCTTTGTCATCTCACTCTTTTTATAATCTTCACTCTTAAAAGCCCCCGAAGTGGAGAATGCTTTCTCAGTAGCACTGTCTACATGGACTTTTAAGGCTACCCTTCAAAACATACAATTCATTTGCCAACTACAGCAAGAACCTGAAGATTGGGATTCTTCGGAGACAGAAGGCTGTGTGTTGGATTGTGCCTGCTATATCATCATGAAATGCACCAAAAAGTTGAAAGGTCGATAAGCAGTCAAGAGTAAAGCTGAAATTGTAATAATTCAGGCAGGTCATAGTAGACTGCAAGTGCAGATAGTTCTTTCAGAAAGACGCAGAACTAATCAGTGCTAATTTTGTCCGATTTTTGACAGAATATAAACACTACCTTTAAGAAAAAATGGTATTTAGTTTTGTATGTGAATGCATTTGTTATTTCACACATATATAAACATAGAAACGAATTTGTGATCATGGAACAGAGGTTCCTCTGGAGTCTCACTGTCCACACTTGGTACCAGATTTTAGTGCTTTAGAATTGTTCCAAGGGGTTTAGATCAGACCTTTTGTTTTCAGCACATTCAGAACAATTGTCCAATGCCACCATTGATAAGTTTGGTGTCTAGAAATGGGCTGCTATTTGCGTAGTTTACTTCTTGATCTCATATCAAGACAAGTTTTTACTGGTTTGTTTGTTTGCTTGCTTGTTTGTTTGTTTGTTTTAACTCCAGACCAAACTCCACTTCTGTCTCTAAAATATGGTTTCTCAAAATCCTTGAAAGATTGCAAATAAAATGGCTATTGTTATATTGCCTGTTTACATTCATTTTTATTGTTTCTTCTCCTGATTATTCTTTCATTGAATATGTTCCTGTTAATATAGTTTATGTTAACTAAAGTTTTAGAAAGCTTCACAAAGATATCCATAAGAAAAAATAAAAATATGCACAATAGGATTTCAGTTCAGCTGATTTAGCTTTAGCAATACAGACTGATTTTTAAAGTGGCTGAGATTACATAGTGACTTTTGATCAAATTAGTTCGTTAAAAACATGACCAAAAACGGGTCAATTTGCTTTTGCTTTTTTTTATTTGTGGAGATGTCTGACTTAAGTTGATCTAGTGGTGCTTTAGACCCTCATTGTTGCCTTATTTTTCTCTCCTTTCTTAGTTCTCCATTTCAGCCGTATCTCTGTTGTTTCTAGTAAGAATTGTAATAAAAGAAAATCTTGTTTTCTGCTACTGTTGTGCCCATACTTGGAGGTGAGGACACAAGAATCCTGATCAGAGGCTCTGGCTGCAGTTAGGGCACAGAGCACTTATTTCTAAGCCATCTCCTGTTCTGTGTACACTATTTCTCTGTTCAGTCCAAAATTTCAAGGATAGTCTCATAAACACAAAAGTGGTCATGTAAGGTCGGAAAATTCCAAAGAGCAACTCTGTATGTGCAGCTCTTGCTGATCCTCTGCTGTTAGCTCACCATGGAAACAAACCATGCTGAAGCTTCATGATACTCAGTTTATGAGAACATGGTGTTATTTGAAATGTAGCAAGGTGTTAGACATCACAGTAATCCAAACTTGGCATGCTTTCACAGGAACCACACAATCAAATAAAACTGGGCTGAGAGACGCTTCTGAAGATCTTCTGTGTTCCAGAGCAGAATCGGCGCTCTTAGCTGTTCCTTAAGATGCTTCTTGAACAGGTTCAGCAATAATGGTTTTGCAGCATGTACACAATTTATTGTACTCCTCCACTGGAAAGTTTCTTCTTAAATTTAATTAAATCTCCCTGGATTCAGTTTAAGGCTGTTCTTGCTTGTCCTTCCTGCGGAATACAATTAATTTGTTCTGTGCAGAAACTTGCTGATGACTGTTACTGCTTTAGGGTTGGGGTTTTTTCCTGTTTTTATGGTTAGACTTCTGCTATCTCATATGTTGGATTTTCTCATTGATATCATTATTGCAGTTCTTATCTGCTTACTGGTAAAGTGATCCACCTCTTTGAACCATTGTGCCCCAAGCTGGGTACATTTCACTAACTGAGTCTTTAGAAGGTTGAGGAAAGTATAGAAAATACCAGTTTTGTGTATGACACTCCTATTTTTATATCCCAGTTGCTTTTATCCTAATATGACAGAATTTTTTTATGTCTTTAATACATGGTTTTCATCACAGATATATGTATTAAATTTGAGATTTCTTTAAATTATGCTCTTGTAAGAACTAAAAGTCAATAATTAGATCTACTAAAACTATTTAAACAACACCCTTTAAATTTATAACATGAAATGTGAAAACCAGTCATGACCTTTTTCTTCTCTACTGATTATCAATTGGATATTTCAATAATGGCTTTTGTGCCTTCCTCCCATACAGTAAAAGCCTGATATGACCATCTTGATAATACTTCCTTTCATGGTTACAGTCTCAGTCATTCCCTGGATATGGATTTGTAAGGGCAGTGGTAAATCAAATTGTTATCATTCAAATATTTGGAGCCCTGTAAATCAGTGGCTCTTTAATAGATGTGCAGTTTCTCACACTTGGGTTGGCTGAGAGAGTTTGATTAGTATAATTCCTCTAATTTTACTTGATTTTGGTACCATGTAGATCCATTCTCTTTGATGGGTAGTTTTGGTTACTAGCTTACAGGGAGGGTATCCAGATGAGGAATCTGTGCTTCTGATACTTGTGTCAGCAGTCCTTTGCCAGTGAGTACAGAATGTAGTTTAATTGAAAATAAGTGGTAAGGATAGACATATTTCATTCTGACTTCCAAATGGCTAGGGCTGTTTTAGGGTAAAATTGTTTTGGCATTTGTTCTTCCCATGTTATTTTACCTCTCTGTATTACTTAACAAAACTAATCAGTCCTCAGATCTGTCCTCTCCAACTTGGGGTTCTATTCTGGGCATCTTGTTGGCCAGAACAAAGTGTTTGAGTGCATGCTTCCTTCTGGTTTGTATCTGCCTCACTTTTTGGTTTAGTTTATATCTTGGTGATGATTTTTTGTTAATAACTTGATTAATAATCTCCATGATGAATTAATTGTCTTTAATTTTAAAATCTGCTGTCAGATTTCTGTCAGTTAAAAACTATTGCCTTCTAACAGCCTTCTAACAGTTACAATGCTTCCTTTGATATGGTGTTTCTTTCCACTCCCAAAGTTACTCCGAATTTTGATCTTAGTACACATGGGACCACCCTTGCTTTAATTTGCATCAGCTCCTTTCTTATTTATAAATTATCAAATCATCTGTTATTCTACCTAAGTCAACACTACTTTGTTTCTGACTGCTTTAATTGAAAGTAGGTTTCACAGCCAATAAGGGAGTGTCTACAATGGACAGACTTGAAAGAAGGTCTTTTTTTAACCAACTCCTTTCAAATCCTATGTATACTTTCTACCATATATCCATAATAATATATAAACTTATAATAATTTTAAGGATTTTTTTATTTCTGGCTTCACACGTGGGATAGCTGTATTGATTGTTCTTCTTTGCCTGCCCACTTGAATAGCTTTTATATTATCAGCTAGCAGATTTTCAGTGGAAATCGATCATACCAGTTGTCACGTGGAAATCTGGTACATGCCACCATTACCACATTCTTTTCATGTAGAACTAAGAGACTAGCTCTCCTGTTAAGCTATTAAATGTCCCAATCTTTTAAAAATCATACCACATGGAAGAATACAGCAGTGTCAGAGTATTTGTGAGCTTGTATTGCTGTCATTTTATATGTGCACTTTTTTTTAATTTCATAAATTCGGTTAGTCACTGTGTAATGTAAGTAGTAGGAAGGAAGTAGAGTAGATTGCCTGCTTCTGTGTTTACAAAAGGAAAGTTAAGTTCAGGCATGTGGGGTGAAAGAAAGGAGATTGTCAGGTTTGAGCACAACTTTGGTGTTGTGAGCCCCCATCTCTGCTAACCCTTGACATTTGCATTCTTCAGCTGGTTTGAGCTTTGGAGAAAGCATTTGGGTTTGCTGTCAGGCACCATGTTATGCATGGTCTGACATAGAGCCCTAATGACCAGTGCAGACCGTGTCTACAGGGAAGACATTCCTGCTAATGCCACCAGGAATTGAAGCATGTAACTGTTATGGGTGTTTTGTTTCTAGTTCTTGGTCAATCAAATAATGGGCAGGGAAAATTAAAGAGTTGTTTTTGCAAAGGTCTTTAGAATCTATTAAATTGGGTTATAGGGAGAGAAGCTAAATTGGCTTTATAAAATGAAATATATAAACTACTAATTATTAGTGCCCTGTATTTATTTAGCATCCTTCACAAAGGAAAAAAAGTAAGACACTAAAAAAAAAACCAAAAAACAAACAAACAAAAAACCCCCACAAACAAACAAAAAAACCCAAAACCCCCCAAAAAAACCCTAACAGTAACAACAAAAAAATGCCAAAACAATTAGAGTGAAAAAAATCTGGTAATTAACTATTATTTTTCACAAAACGAGTCTAATTACGAATCAGTCATGGTAAAATGAAAGGTCAATAACTACAGATGCATAATTTCTCTCTGATAGATTGCTGTTTGAAAATAGGTTTATGACAATTATGTGATTAATTTCCTTTTATTAAACAGCATTATCAGACTTCATGTTGCATTTATCACTTTATTACTGTTACTTTTTCTCTTCAACTGAAAATTAATCCTGGATAGCATCAGGGTAGAACAGAAGCTCAGGTAGATTGAGGATCATTTCTTCTAGTGGTGTTTGTGTTGCAGGGAAGGCCACAAATCTAAATCAAAATCAAAGCCTCAATTTACTGAAACTGGCAGTATCAGCCTAAGAAAACAAAACACACACACCATCACCCCTGCCACCAACCAACCAACCAGCTAACCAATAGCAAAGTGCTTTTAGTCCAAGGAAACGAGAGCCAGATCCAGAGACATTCTTATATTTTCTGAGCTGAAGCACTTGAGAAATGTAAGTTAAACTGGGATCCAGAACGTCTTTCCCTACTTGCCCCCAGCTGTCCATGTGCTCTGCTGTTTTATTTTGAAATTCCCCAGGCATGAAGAGCTGCTGTCTTGGACAAGTGGAGAATTTTCCCAGCCTTGAAAAAGCTGGGCAGCCTGGGGATTCAGGAGCCAGACAATCATTTGCACAAATTCCTGTAGTGTTAATATAGTAAATGTTTTTAAACATATTCAATGCTCACTTAATCCTGCCCTGTAGGTTTGGGCTTACTACCGCGTTTCGTGGGCACTACCACTTCTTGTCCTCTTGTCTAGCAGCCTGGTGGTAGGAGTACTTGGGATTGTAATACAGTGTCCAAGACTATTGCCTCTTCTTCTGGAGCATGATATAGTTTCAAACATTTTGATCTCTTCCAGGTTTGTGTTCTACTATTAGACAAGGCTGTGGGGCACCCTAATCTAGATTCAGAAGACAGAAAAATCTTTTTTTTGTTTGAGTATTGGCATAGCTTGATGTTGGGTTAATTAAGTGAAATCCTTCTTAAGGAACATAGAGTTTTTTAATTAACATATTCCTTGAGATAGGTGCCAACAGCCTTAGCTATCTGGTCCTTCATTTCTACTTCTGTGGGCAAACACTGTAAAAATTGTTGTCTGTCTCTCCTAGGTGGAATCAGACAGGTTATGAGGCTTGGATTTCTGTTATGTACAGGATTTCTTTAACTTTGTGGGCTTTCTGGTGTGGCACATTTGTCCTCAATTTTCTTTGTGTGGCTTAGAGAAAAAAGTGTTGTTCACTGGGGAAAATGGAAGTTTGCCTTCTCTATTGAGTCTTCTGGAAAGACTGCTGCTGGAAAGGAGTTGGATCATCTTAAATTCAAGATTCTTTGAATAGTGCTAACTGCTTTGCTACTCCATTTGGAAAGATTATAAGCTGCTGTGCTGACTGACTCTGATATTCATTAGAGAACTTTCTGGGCAAACACAGTGAGAGACAAAGGTTTAGCAGTTATCATTTGAGTGCTGTTAGGAAGAGTTGAACAATGTTGTCTTTCAGTCACTATCTTTTGAGGGTTTTGTACAACTATGGGTGATTCTGGGATTCTTGTTGGGACCCAGCCAGAGAATAGGCCCCCAGCAGGTTATAAAGGGTCAGAGGTTCGCCTGGAGTGGTTTTTATAATAAATGTAGCTATGTAATCATTTGGTTAACTTGTTATTCAACCAGTGCAGAGCAGTCTTTGGCCTTAAATCCAGCTTAGCATGTTGATACGTTTCGGTTGCATAGTGCTACCAGTGAGATGACTCTCGTTTGACATATTCAGCCATTTGGAAACTTATATGTTCAGAAACTTATTTTACGTTCAACAGAAATATTAGGGTATGCAGTCATTCGAAAAAAAATAAAATAGGGATTTGGAATTAGAAAAAGGAAGGAATCTGGTTGACTTCTGGCAAGTGTTTTGGTTTTGGTTATCTGAAGAGTATACACCTCTTGTCAGTATAAATAGGGAGTGCCTGTATAAACATTCCTGTTTCGCCTGTTCCACATAATAGTTTCTTGTATCATATTTCTTTTGACCTCGCTATCTGAAACCAATTACAGGAGATCCATTTGGGCTGCATCTATTTTCATAAGAAGCCCAGGCAGCAGTGTTTTTCTCAGAGATGAATATCAACATCAAATATCCTTCTGAGTGCTTTGTTATTTATGTTTCAGAGAGATTTTGTAGCCTTCAGCTCTCAAGAATGTGTCACGCTGTGCTGTTTATACATTGACGATATTAATGGGCATAGATGTCATTTTTCATTTTAACATCTCAAATGCAACAGGCTGATAGGTTAAACATTCCTGGTTTTAAAGGAAGGATATGAGTGACATCTGTTTCCTAAAAATACACATATATTTACTTTCTAAAAACCAAACTAGTAAGTTTACCATCTTTAGGTGACAGCTTTCAGTTTATTAAAATGGTAAAACTTTAAAAATATTTTTGAATCATGCTTACATAGAAGGCTTTGGAATACAAAATTAAAGCAAGTTATATCTCATCATATTATTGCCAACAAATGGAAAAATCTACTGCAATTTATCAACTTGAATAGTGTGAGTTATATGCAGTTATTTTCATTTTTGTTCTGCTTATGTTTTAGCTATGCCAAATCTTCATAGTAAATATTAAGAAGTAGTGTTCCCAATAAATATTTTACTAGAAGACACAGTGAGTTCTGGAAACCATATGCCCAAATTTCCCTTTCTATATAGCCATTACTTAAAGCATTATAATGATTTTCATTTGTGTGATTAAAATAATTTCTAGTCCTCAGTTCTTTTTGTTGTTCTCGTCTACATTGAATTTTTTTGTATATTTTTACTAATTTAGATAACTTAATTAAGGAAAAGTTCCTACTAAATTTGAAACAAATGTCATTGGAAACTAGATACAATTTTGACTGCCCTAGAATCTGTTCTTTCTGCACTTAACTTGAGGTGGGACTCAACATAAATTTGATCTGCCAGATTTATAAGCATCTGTTATTTTGTCTTCATTACATTGTTTTTATCACAGAAATTTATAAATGATACATGGGATGGGTGTTTACTGGAAGTGTTGATGTTAAACTATGAATTTTGAAAGATACTTTCAAGTTGTCAATTTGTTTTGCAAAGATTTAATAGCAGCAAATGAATTGGTAGAACTAATGTTTTATAGTCTCATAATCTTTACTTATGAATAATGTCAGTAATAATGCTTTGAAATTAACAGTGTTTCTGGGAGGTTGTTTACCATGTAGCAAAATGTAGAGTTAAGCAGCACACTGGGAGAAAAAACTACCATATGATGACTGCTCTAAGAACAAAGGCTGACAGTGATTTCTCCTTATGAGTTTTAAATCATCTCTGATCTCTTGAAATTGTTTTCTGTTCTTCTTCTATCTCCTGTGTTTACAATAATCTAAACTGCCACAATAAGATCACTGAAGTATTCAGGTAGTCATCATTTATAAGACATTCTGTATTAAAAGATAAGCCTTTACTACTTTAGAGATATCCCACCCAGCACATATGAATCAAAATAGTTTAAGTAGTAGAGCCTTTTATGCAAGCATATCCTGTTGTGCTGCCTTGCTTTTTCATGAAGTGTGACTCTTTTTGTAGTTAGCTGTAGGAAGTCATACTTTCTTAGGCTCATTCCGTGGGAGTATGCTAGCCACAATTTGCAATCATACTGTCTGGATTAAATCTAAGCTACAGCAGACTATAATTCTCTAATTTTCAAGTACTGTAAATGTACAGCTTTACCAGATGCTTACTTGCTTGTTTTATTGTATTGATGTGAGGACTTTGCTGCTGTGGAAGATTAGGATTTCTGCAACTGCCAAAAAAAAAAAAAAAAAAAAAAAAAAAAAAATTTTTTTTTTTTCTATTTTTTTTTACTCCATATCTCTTTTT
>VZTE01001407.1:359130-411287 GCA_013397775.1 Eulacestoma nigropectus | reverse complement strand
AAAAAAAAAAAAAATTATGTTTTTTTCCATTTTCTCTTACTCCAGATCTCTTCTCTCATTCTGGCAGGATCACCCCAAGTGGTGAGGTTGGTTTTCCTGTACAGTCTCTCATGAATTCAGGAGTGCAGTAGTTCTCTTTCTTCCATTCAAGTTTTCCTTTTGGAGAGCATTTGAGGTTAAGAAGGAATATAAATTTGCCACAGATCTTCTGTTTGTGCTTTTAATCTGTTTTTTCTTAAACCACTGCAAGATGTTGGGACCAAATCCTGGTGGCCCTGAAATCAACAGATACATTTAACTCTGATCTCAGGCAGAGAAGGACTGTCCTTCAGGATATGCTCAAGAACTGTGAGTGCGGAAGAGATCATGCTGTTCACATAAGAAAGAGGGCACCCAGTGGTTCCTTGGTAACACAATATTTCAAGTGCACTTTTAAATATGTTAACTTTTGTTTATTTTTGGCAGAGAGAAGATAGTTCTGTGCATCTCATTGCTTAGGTTCAGAGGAATGTGTACTCTTTGTAAAGCTGACCTGTAATTACTTGAGAATTTGATGAAACAATACAGGGATTGTTGTGGGAATGTCTCCAAATGTTAAAAGTCTGCTCTGCAAACTTTGTACCAGGGCTTTCTATGGGGAGACGAATCAATGTTGTTAGGAGATGATACTAGTGCATTCACTTTGTTTACTTTGGTTTTCTATGTCTGCCTGCCTTCTCAGAAAACTTGCTTGGAGCCAGACTGTAGCAGCCCTCTCTCTGTCTTTTCATAATTGATCAGGGGATGACTGCCTTCCCTGAGGGTTAAGACGTGGCAACTTTTTCTGTTTGCTCAGCATCTCAATGCAGTAGTTCAAACATTGTTCACACCAGCTGGCAGTGTAATGCCATATGCACATCTTGTCAAAGCAACTGTTGTCATGGATACTAGAAACTATCTTAAAAACCAGCTCATTTGAGTCTAATCAAAATTGTACCTTTCTTTATCAGTTGAGAATCTTTATTATTTTAGGGAACATTGATCAAATGGCATTTATTGCAGTACATTCCATCTACAGTAGGTTTTAATAACAGAAATAGTAGTGTGATGTATTGCAAAGCTATAACTGCTATTTATTGAGCTGATTTTTCTAAGGGGAAAAAAATGAGTTCTCCAGGTAGTTTCAGTGGAAATGTTTTGAGTCAGGTTTTTTGGAGTTGTTTTTTCTTTATTTCTTAATAAGTACTACTTTTATAACAATTGACATTTTAAAAATAATTTTATGGGGAAAAATAATATAGATTAGCATTCTTCGGGTAAGTGAAATGTTTGTTTACATTTCATATGTTTAACTGTATTTTGCTGAGTTGGAATGAAAGCGTAAAATAAATGAAAACATCTTCTATTTTGATTGGGATACTGTCATCCCTGAGCCTGATTCGGTTGGTTGAGTAGTAATTTCTTTGTTCTCTGATTTTCCTAAGAATGCAAATTAAAACCACTCATTTTTATTTGGCATTAAAACTGCACTCTTATTTTTTTGTCAAAGGAGAGGTTTCTCCTTGAATTGTAAGTACAAAAAGTGTTTTTAATCTTCAATGAATATCCTTATTAATTCACTTTCAAGATAATCTGATGTTGATTTGTCAAATTTAATTACAGCTTCTGGTAACACTTGAAGTCTACTTGCTTTTACTTCAAATTGTAATACAAAAATGCAAATTGAATGATAATTTGCAAGGGAGTGGGCATTTTAGTTGAACACTCAAAGACAAGTTCCTTGTGGAAATGAGGCTATTGATGCAGTTTATGATTTTTCCTCTTCAAGCACTTCAAACAAATTAACTTTATTTCCTGCAGGATTTCATGTACATCCATAATTTCTAGTGAAGTCCTATATATGTACTTTCAGAATATTTTTTTTAATGTTTCAAGTAAAAAATCCTCCTGAAGTCTAAAATCTAGCAGATACAAATCAAATAGGAGGGGATTTTGTTTGTTCAATTGAACTTTTACCTAACATTAGCGATGAGTCACTGATTTCTTTCTAGGAATTGGTCAGATTTATTTACTTTTCCTTTTTTTACTTTTAGGCACTCCAGGCAGCAAGGCAGCTGCTTTTACAGCAACAGACAAGTGGACTGAAATCTCCTAAGGGCAGTGAGAAACAGAGACCACTGCAGGTTAGTAAAGTCTCCTTGCTTTTGGGGCCTTAATCTCAGGGAAGAGTGCGATGCTCGCTCACATGTGAGGGGTGTGTGTCAATGCCTGTCCTCTAATGCTGTGTCTGTGCATATTCACATGCTGCAGGTTACAGGCTTCTTGCTGCTGACTTCACAGAAAAAATTCACTGTAGGATGCAAAAGCCTTTTGTGGCTACAGATGCTTAAAAGGTCTAAGACTAAGTTCAGTAACTGTGGTACATTAATTCTTTATAGACATGTTACAAAATTGGTATGTGATTTTTATGCATACATGGTTTAAACAGTAAAAACATGTTAAGAGCAAATCAGTATCCGTGGGAAAAAAAAAAGAAAAGCTAAATAACTCACAGGTACTATATCTAAGTGACAAACAGAGAAGCATTCAGAAACTTACCAGCACAAGTGCATGAATTTATGAAAGAACTGCTTCTGCCATTTTAGAAAAAAACATGTCATGAAGTTTCACATTAGGATGTTGTTGGGCTTCAGATTGTGAATGGGTAAACAGTAGTTCTGTTATTGAATAGTTATTTCAAATGCATTAGTAAATAAAGACATTAAGACAGTATTACTCTTGGAAAATTTTGTCAGTGTGTTTTTATGAGGTATTATTTCATTTATTCCTAATGCAGAGTTCCATATGAAATTGTATTCTGCTAACAAAACTTGTTCTCTCTTGTATATATACCAAGTATGGGTGCCTAACTGCTGAATTACATTTTGTTGCAGACAATTCTATTTTGTTCAGGAAATTTAAAAAAGTATAAATCCTACCATTCTCTTCCTCACATCTATTTTTCTGGGTGAGCATTTATTCTCTTGGGACTTCCCCTGTTTTCTGATGGATTCTGATTTTTCTCTCATTTTTAGTTCTTGTCATGCATAATGGAGTACCCCAGGCACTAAAATGTATTTTTTTCTCCACCAGGGAAATGTGAACTTTATTCACTTGTGCAATTTCTGAATGTGATTCACATTGTCTCCTTTTCTTTGTGAAACTTGGTGGAGCAATGTTGGACACAGCAGTTTCACATTCCTGATCAGCTCTCTTCAAATATACTTTTAAGATTTTATTTATTTGCTCAGAACCAAACAAGAATTTAGGAATATGACTAAAGAAAATGGAAAAAGGGAAAACATGACATGATGGCATCCTGCCATACTGTAGTTGTAGTCCAGTCCTGGCTGAGGCTGAGTCCTGGGACCCTCTTAACTTGCCACTCTTCACCCTTGACTTTGCTTTATATCAAATATCTTTTGCACTGAAGGCACATAAGAGTAGTCATAAAGGTAGAAGCTTATGAACTATGTGGGTTTTTAAAGTTTTTAAAGTGGTATTAGTGACCTTGAAGCATTGAACCATGGAAATGATTGATTTAATGGATACTGTGAAAGTACTTCATTCTGTGAGCTCTTCATTCTGAAAGATAACATGGGCTATACAAGATGTGTAGAAGATCCATCTAGCCCTGTGTCCTGTCTCTGAATTGGCCTAAACCAGGCAATAAGGAAAGTATATGAAACAGGCATAAATAGTGGTAAATTTTCCCAGTATATGTTTTCCAGTGATCTTACTTGAATCCTCCAGCTTTTAAACCAGCACAGTCCAGGAGCTACTGACTTCTCTTTTCATCTTCTCCACCCATTCACAAACTTTCTTTTCAAGGTTAAAGAAGTGTAGGGGTGTACTCTTGGTGGTAGGCATTGGTGAAATGATAGAAAACCATGTTTGGAGGTAAAAGACAGTCATGCACAGAACCCAGAGCATGATGAGATGAAGAGAAGGAGTCTTGTGCTTTCATGCTCTGAAAACTCTAGCACTGGCCTGGTGCCTTTTAAATGCTAGGAGTTGATGTGTTGGTGCTGTATCACTTGTTTCCCAGGAGGAGTCAGCATCTCATGAGTCATACTTGCGAAGCAGGAAGAAGAAAATAAAGCAAATAATTTTATTTTCAGAATTGTTACATGCTTCCTAAAGCCTAGATTATTGCTTATGTTTCCAACTTTTTCTTCCATTATCAGTGTGTACACAGTGCCTCTTATTGGCCTTGAGCACTTCATTTGGTTCATTTTTAAAGGAGAGGAAAAATGGAATTTGCTCCCAGACTTTGGTTTTATATATCAAATACCATGTAAATTCAGGTATGAGCACAAACTACATTTTAATTTTATTTTTTAGTGAAAAGGATGTATAAAGGTTTTGGATGTTAGTCCTTGGAGCTTTTCTATTTCTGTCTCTTACTGTCCATTTTTTCATCATGTAGTGGAAATTCACACTTTGATCATCATGTTGCCTGTTTGACCAAATACTGTCATAAAATTGTACAGCATGATTATTTTCTTATGCCAAATTTAGTGGTAACTTTAGCCAAAATCTTCTAGCAGTAGAAATTGCTAAATTTATATAAGGTTTATAAGAGGAAAATTGAGGTTTATAAGACAAAAATACTTGTAGTTGTGTTTGTGATTAAGAAAACAGACTTGTCCCGGTATTTTAAAATACTTTAAAATTAGTATGTATCTAATGTCCTCTATTTCAGAGCAATTTACTAGTCTGGCAACTGTCTATACGTTAGAATAGATTTATAAATCTAGTAAAAATGTAATAAAACTTTTAAACTAGCTCACACATCTGAAAGCAAATGTGGGTATTAGGTAAGCCTTGCCATGCATCTCTTGTGCTTTGTAGTTTGATGTAAACTGTTCTATTGTTCCAAGTGCCAAAGAGCGAAAAAACCAGTATTTATTTTAGTGGCTGTCTTTTGCGGGGGAAAGTAGCATGTGGTGTTTTTATGTATGTTCTCTCTGTTATTTCATAATGCGTCAAGTATTTTAGTGACTTACAGCACCAATAAGCTAATCAGCAAGTTGAAAGCTGATTGAAGAAACCTTCAAATTTGTGTCTTCAACTTTGCAAAAAGAGGGTGTTGGGTAAGTCATCATGTTCTACTGCGCTTTACTGAGGGGATGTCTTTAGGGGAACTGCTGGAATTTTTCTAGAATAATTTGAGTGTCTTTTGTAGCCTCATAAAACACCTTTATAAATTTACCACTAGCTATGTGATCTATTGTAAAAGTGCAAAAGTTTTTGTTTTAGTTTCTGATGCAAAAATTACTTTTAAGTAGTAGTTGTCCTGTATTTTCAGGGACGGGAGGCTTATATTTAGACTGCGAGTTAACAGAATACCTGCAAAAATTACAGTTTTAGATAGACGCTTGTCTTGATCTGCTATTACTTTGATTTACATTTGTCTGGGTTTCTCACTGCAGATGGCATAACCATTAGCATGTCTTATGTAAAACAGAAGAAGAAAAACATCCCTTTTGACAAGCTTGAGTACCAATTGTGGTAGTGATTTTACTTTCATGTATAGATATCTGAATAAATGTATTTGAAACATGTTTATATATGCCGTTCATTACACTGATGCCCGAATTGAATGGATCCAATCAGTACATACATTGATTAATGACATATTGCAAAGTAGCTATAGAGAGTTTGTGATGAGAGTTGAGGATAATGTTAACCTGCATATGATGAGATAATAGCATTTACTATTTTACTGTGCATCCAGTAAAATTTTGCAGTAGTAAGGTTAAGATTTTTGTAGTACTGTTTTTTGTTTCAGAGTATTTTTTTTCATGTAGAATTTGTTATAATAGTAATCCATGGTGAAGCTTACTGGTTGATTTCAAGGATTTCTCTCCCTATCACCAAATTTCCTTAGTAGGCATAAGAGGGAAAAATGTCACCTTGGCTCTTAGAACATGTAGTTCTTTTTCCAAGGGCAGAAAGTCACTGTCCTTACAGCCACTGAAGAACCTGGTATCATGTAGTTTGAGTTTTAAAACTGGCAGCTTTATTTTCATGTTACATTTACAGTCATGAGAGAGACTTGGGGTTCTTCAAGAACTGTGAGAGCACGAGCATAACCCAAAGGTAAATGCTGTCAATTTTCTGCCATTGATGGGTATTCGTGTACGGCATTGCAATTATTTCCCTTCCAGGTAGGCAGTCTCTATGCTTAGACTAATCTGTCCATGATACATATACTGTTGTTATCTGCACAGCATGGTGATTTGCACAGTTAGTTGTAATTTTATTTGTTTCCCTAGTTGTTTCTGTTCCCAGTAATGTCTCTAAAGGAGTAGTTTATTTTCATAGAGTCAGACTTCGAATGTTATGTCTATTAGAATAAATAGATAATTATCTTCAGCCCCATAGTTTAATATATCTACAATGAATTGGTTAGTTGTTTTTTCCTTCAGGCTAGATTTTTTGTTTCGACATCAGTACTAATACATTCTATAAGAGGATGGCATGTCATGAAATCATGACTCCTGGAATCAAAGGGTTAAGCTGAGTGTGTACCAAGCCTGTTGTATAAATATCATGCTGTATGGAGTATTGAGTTGTTATGGTAAGCTTTGTTTATTTAGCATAAGCACTTCACTGAAGTGTAATAATTTGATAAAATTTGGGAAAAGTATACACTTAAGTTTAATTACTTAATTTTTATTGCATTGGTGCATAACATCAGAAGAACCACTTTTTTTTGAAGACACTCAAAATGAAATCATTTAGCCTGAAAATTTAGCATGAAAAGATATTCACAGACTCTTTTAACCTACTCTCCTTGCTTTACTGTCTCCTAGTTTGGTCATCTCCCTTTGGATTTTCATATGGGCCTGAGTTTAAAATTCATTGCATATAATAAATAAGCAAACATATCATTAATATTGTAAGCTTTAGTTACTTTTTAAAACATATATAAGGAGTTGATGAGACATAAGAAATAGGGAATGTGGGAAAAAAGAAGCAAACCCCTGCTTTTAAATTATGTCCTCTGATTTAGTGCACTTTGACTTCAACCGTGCATGCTTAATGTCAGTCAAAAAATTGCCATTTTAAAAACAGCAAAAAAACTTGTAACCTAGAGAATTTGCTTTGCATTACATTGAACAAAAATAGAAATAAATCTAACTGGTTTAAAACTCTTTTTTCATAAACTGGATGTTACATATTTCTGTTTATCTAACGCATGCTGCTAAGCATAAGAAGTAGGAGGATTTTGTACATGGTAGAAAACACTGATACAGAAAGATGCAAATGCATAATATGTAGTGTAAGAGGAGAGTAGTGATAAACAGTCTTTCTCCCTCTCGAGCATAATTCTAGAGGAAATGCATGGCCTACATATAAGCAAACATTGAGGCTTGGGGTAAATTAAATTTGGAAGATAGCTGCTGGAAAATCGTAAGTCCCATTTTCCCTTGTAAGTCTATTCGGAGGAATATGCAGTTATCCTCTAAGGTGCAGAAATTTGCATCAGTGATACTCACTCTAAAGACAAGGATAACCCCAAGAGATGGAAAGAAGGCAAGGAGTTATTTTTACGTAATGTCTAGGGGGAAGGGAAAGGAGAAATACCTGTGTACAAGCTTATGTGGTGTAGAAGACAGGAGTTCCATTAAGGAAGAGGTATAAATACAATAACAAAGAAAAAACCTAGGCATTATTACCTTCATTTACAGTGGAGGTGTCAGTATTACAAACTTGCTGGGGAGTTCTTATTTATATAGATAGAACTTGCTCCAAAAACTTAGGTCCTGTCCTTGACAACCTTTTCTACTCGTGAAAACCCATATTTTGCATCACGTCTCATCTTGCTGTAAAATATTTTAATAAAAGATATACTTTAAGTCACATTTTACTCTCGAAAACTTCCAATATTAAAAACATACATCTGTTAAGAAAGTGGCACTAGTTAGTATGGTTTCCTTTTTAACTTAAAGTATATATGTGTCACCTTGAGGTTTTATCTCTTACTGTCATTTTCAGGAATATAAAATATTCCAGCTAACCTTATGTGTGATCTTTGTAACATGCGAAAATTTTAACTAGCAGTTTTCTAACAGAAGTTATCACATAGATTCTTCTGTGTCTAACAAAGACAAAAAACCCCACAAACCACTAGCTGATGCAGAGATCACATCTTTATCCTGACAACGTTGTTGCAGTATTGTAAAATATTACAGCATTATTGCAGTATTATAAAATATTTTGGATTCAGAGGAAGGAAGTATTATGCAAGTTCTGTTTACAGGTATTGAATGTGCAGAATACTAATTAGGATTATTACGTGATCAGGGATTTCAAGAGGCATTTTAATGTTAAACATACGTCTGTGCAGAATCTGATGTGTCAGTCTGTTACCATGACTGTCCAGGAATTGTCACCTACATCACTGGAATGTCTTTCCTTTCCCGCTTTGTCTCTTGTTGATTCTGGTACTTCTAGAGAACTGGGAGTAGAGGGAGAACACACACTCCAGTGCTTCATTCAGATTCAGAAAGGCAAACTTTCAGAGAGAGTGTCTAGGTCTTTTCACAGCAGCTTTTACATGGCAGACCAGCAAACTCATCTTTCCCTCACAGTAGAATCTGCAGCCTCTCTGGCACCAGGAAATAGTGCTGTGTATGGGATGAGTGGACTGTTTTTTATATTCTGAACTATAGGAATCCCCAAGCCTTTCTGAGAAGTTTTATTTGCCTTCTTGAGCAGCTGGAAAGCTCTGTCCCCCTGCTGGCCCTCCCAGCGCAGCCACCACGCACGGCTGTGATTGCTCCTCTTCGGGCTGTGTGAGTAGTTCCACTGCAGAGCTGGGAGGTGTAGGTTCCCTTGAGCCACTTCTCCAGGCTCTTGCAACAGGTTGGATCAGCCTGATTCTCTTACCAGCTGGCTCATTGCCCAGAAAAGCTCATGAAGAGCTGAGAGGGAAAGTGTGAATGGTTCCCCACTCAGTGTGCAGCTCTATTAAAGGATCTGTTCCCGGGCAGGGCCCTAATTATGCCCGTTTAGGATCACACCACTCAAGGAAGGCTCTCCTGATACTCTTGAATTTGAAAAACACATTAGTGTACATCGATTTAGAAATTACCAAAGCAGGAAAAGCAACTAAACAAAGTACTCTGTGAATGCTCTAGATGGGGGTAGGTATTTCAGAATTGTTTCTAGTTAATTTATTTTTAAGGAAAGTCTCTTTTTTTTTTTTTCCCCAGCCAAAAGATTTTTCCTTTCATCAGGCAGTTAAAAAGTCAAGAAAATTTTTGGACAAAACCAAAGTTCGGTGACGAAACAATGAGGGTTTTTCAGTTAACAGTAGCATATGTAACTTTGCACGTGAAATTTCACTTCTCTCTATGGACATTCAAGGCATTCCTTGAGCAGATTTCTTCACATACTTTTCAGATTAATTTTTTGCTTTGTGAATTGAATTATTTTCTTGACGTTTTCTGATTGTTAGACATTATTTTGTGATGTCAAAGTTGTCCAGTTGCTTTACCAAGCAAGCTGAGTTTATTAGGGGTGTGAGGAGCCAGCTAATCAGGAATCTGAATGTATGCAAGATCAACGTAGGTGTTAATTTTAGTTTGCCATCACTTAGGATGTATAAATGTATAAAATTGTGTTAAAAAGTATTAAAATTATCCAAATGATCACACAGTAGGCAGTAATGCTACAGAAGAAAAGCGTGTGAGTATGTGTGCTGATGAAAAAGCAGTCACGCAGTGAGGTGGAAAAGCTTATCAGCCCATCCTATTGTGGAAGGAGGTTGTCAACAATTGCCACTTTGATGTTCTAGGTCTTTTTATGCCGTATGCTTCTAATATTTTCTTGAGACAGATGGAGGTCTTATGAAATAGAATTAATGGTGAAAAATTTACTAAACACTACTTCAGTGCTTTACTACTTGATTATGTGAAGCTTTGAAAAGCAATTGTATAATAATAATATGTACAAAAGGAACTGTACAGTGTTTCAGCAGCATCGATATGCTTCAAGGATCTTACCAAGAACTTGAAGTATAAATGAAGAATGAGATTTTCCCACAAGTGTTCACAGTAAATCCATTTATTCAATAAATATACTTTCAATCTAATAGGAAAGGCAGCTTCCATAGTATTGAGGAGAACCAATACAGTAACCCAACATGCGAGAAAAAAAAATCAAAATCAACTCTCTACTTGCCGAAGTGATTTCTAATTTGATGCAGCTGTAGTTTAATGCACAGATACCTATGGGCTTGATGCTTAGGAATAATCAAATTTCCAAATTTAAGTAAAATATTTCCTAATAGAAGATTTAGAGTTAGATCATAGGCAAAACAGTGTATATTTCTGTTTTAAGAACAGAGTAGGATACCATGAAAAACCTCCCTTTGAGGGCATAGTATCTGAAGGGGAATTAATAATGCAAATTCAGAGGCAAATTGTGATTGATGTTGGTGTACACAGAAACGTATCTATTGATTAGAAATGGTTGAACCCATACTCTGGGTGAGGAAGAAAAAATGCCAAACTCCAGGCCTTCCATAGCAACAGGGGGCATGTATTTCACCCACAAAAAACAAAATAGGAAAAAAGGTTTTACAAGAGGGCTGGGCTGTTGTACAAGATTGGTATCTTTAATTTAATTTAAAAATTAATTAAAATTTTTTAATTTTTTAAAAATTAAAAAATAATTAATTTAGAAAGTAAATTCTAATAAATGTTAGAAAATTCAGCAAAAAATATTATCATGTGCTTAAGAACTGAGAAATTTTTTTTTCTTTAGTCTTATATCCATCACCTCAATGAAAAAGGAAAAGAGAAGCTCAGTGTTTTGGTCACTGTATGACCACGAATGACCAGAGATGTAACATAGGTGAGAAAAATAAGATATTATCCTAAATTTAAAACTGTGTTTCCAATTAAAATAGGGAAATATTCCAGCTTTTAAAAAGATCTTTGAGATATCATCTGGAATAATGGAGATACGCAATCCACCTAATTTCAGGTGCCTTATTGGTGTATTAGAAATGTACTCCATATAGGTTCTGCTGAAAGATTCAGGGTTCTAGTACCGATGCCCCGAATATCCATGGAGTGAAGGTATCTCGCTGTTTTGACTATGACTGATAGCTTGGCATGCTTCCTGTACACCTGTAGTGAGGTTCTGTAAATTCTGGAGACATTTTTATGTTATAAAAGTCTGAGAAAGTTTCCTCCAGAAAAGGTGAATACAGGCTGAAACGGGATTGCTCTGTGCAATTTGGGTCAAAAAGCAAACTTTAAGAATGAAGAAACATCTTTCATATTTCTTTAAAAGAGTTTTAAATACGGTAACCTGCAACTCAGGTAAGCATGAATGAACTATGGAAAAGAAAGCTTTTCACTATTCAGAGAAAAGAGTTCTGCAACATTTTTCTAGTAGATGTAATGGAACCAATGCCACCACCCATACATTTTGCCTGCTAAGGTTAAAGCTTGACAATTTAGAAAGGGATTTACATGACGTGAATTAGAATAATAAAACAAAAAGTAAAACTCAGAAAGTCTCTTCTAATCCTGTAGTGTTGTGGGATTTTTTGTTGTTGCTGTTTTCTTAAAAAAGGTAAAGACTCATTGAAGCTATTCTAAAGGGATTTTAACACCTTCTAAAGTTACAGAATTTACATGAAACACATTAAAGAAAATGATAGTTTATTATTTTTTCAGAAGTAATTTTTTATTTTCTGCATATTTTTGTCCTGTTTTATGAATAAAAAAGACTGAAGACTAGATAGTAACTGGCATTTAGTAAAATTCAGGTAGCATCCTAAATTCACAACACTTCACCTATTTAAATTCACTTTCAGTGTATGACCATTTTGGGTATTTTAATCCTCACTTGTTAGATTGCAACAAAGCATTTCTATGAGCATAATCTAAGTATGTAACTTTCCCATAATTTAATATAGTCTGGACTTTTTCAGGCTGTTAGATACAAAAATGTATTCACTTCTTAATTATCAGTAAGACTTACAAGAAATACCGCCTAATTAATAAATATGGACATTTTTAATCGGAAGGCATTCATTTTAAAAGTAATTTGCGTTTCATGGCAATAAATACACTGAAACAAGAGTCAGAATTTATTAAAAAAACCCCATCCAACTTGTAAAATATTTTTTCTTCCAAAAATACCCACTTTCAGAATGTTTTAGAGTGTTTATAGTGTTGAGGTGATTGTCTCACAGTGCCTGAAAATAAAGTGAATTAGTCTAACAGCCCATTTATGAGATCATTGTTATTGCAACCATTTTAAGGTCTGGCATATACTATGACCCAATAAGTCTCAGAGTCAAGATTAAGAGGGGGGGCTATTTTCCACATCAAGAAAAGTCATGCTAATTTAGCATCCTGCTAAATAGTTTAGTCTAGAATTTTTAATTTTTTTTTTCCAGATGGGGAATACTTGGTTAGAGTTCTTTGAGTGAGTATTCAATCATTGTAATTGGGCTGGGGGGGGTACAGTCTGTACTGTAATACTCCAGCCATACCTCTAGAGCAAATAATTATAACTTTGTGTATTATTCTTTAGGATATTTGTAGTTAAGAAACTTAAATGCAGTTGTATCAGCCTTAATAGCTTTAATAATAGTGTCCTAAAATTCATCCAGAGATAATACTGTATCAGCAGCTGTTAAGACTGATTTCCTAATCCTCTGGGGTTTTGGTAACATTGCCAAGATAAATTGAAATAGTAAAACCTGCCAATTGATTATAGAGGTTGGACTGTCAAGGTAAAATATTTATCTAATTTTGTTTTATTTATCAATTTTTTTTTTTTTTTTTTTTTGATGGTAAGTATAGTAAGTTACTAGAAGTGCTTTTAGAAAGGTTTGAATACAGTCATGGCATCATCTTTAAAATAAATTCCAGTGTAATGAAAACCCACAAAATGATTTGGTAATACTTTTATTATACGCGAAATTGTTTAAATTTTTAAAGTGAAAACTCCAAGTAATTTTAGTGATAGTAGAATTGGACCCCTTCTTGTAGTTAAGGTGAGATCTAATGTATCAGAGATGCTGTTGCATCACATCATTTACACAAAAATTGGTTCTCAATTAAACCTCCGTGAATGGCAAAGATTTTAGGAGGAACTCATAAGCAGAATCCTGTTTCAGAGAAGAATCCTTGTTATTTAAGTCACTTTTTTTCCCCCTGTAAATCTGTCAACAGAAATTCTAAAAAGATTTTGAAAACCTTTGTTTAACCCTGCAGATCATTTTATATTTTCCTTGTCTTTTCCTTGGTGATTACACATCATTAGCACAGAGCCTTTGGAATGGAGCCACAAAAATGGTGAAGACATTGTTCTTCCTCTTTTCATTTGGGGACATTTATTGTTGTGGTTTTCATTTCATTACATAAAAACATTTTTAGTTTCATTATTAATTATTAGTTTTAAATGAGTTTAACACAAGAAAGGTATCTTTTATAGAATCATAATTAGTGTGCCTTCTCTCTTAGAGAAAAAACAGTGAGAAACTATTGTTTTTGACAAATGCTGGTCTAGACGTCTGGCTAGACTAGCAGTCCATGATCAAAAATCCACTGGTTTTAAATTTAAAATGCGTTAGAGTTCATCCTCAGTATTGATCTCATTGTTAGGATGAAACTTCTATTTTCATTCGTCTTACTACTGTAGTTATGAAAGCTTTGTGTTAGAGATTTGGGTCTACTTGTATTGTTAACTGTACGAAATTTTAATGTGACTCAGATATCCAGAGAGCGTACAGTGCATTCGGGCACTACTAACAGAGTGCAAGGAGGGAAAAAGAACCGCAGAGACCCACAGAGACATGCATCATTGACATACCTATTCAAGTGGGACTGAACAGCAGGCAGCTAGTTTATACTTGTACATCTCTGACTGTATTTCATGCCCAACTGTGTGAGCACAAGGAATAGGTATATATTATTCACACTTTTAAGGGAATACCAAAATCCATTGGCTCAAGTTTTGAATATTTCTTGGTAGAGGAGAAGGAGATAAGCTCTATACAGAGCCAAAGATACCTCTGCTCTTCTATCATCCCTCCAGCTCTTGTAGTTCTTCTGAGGGTCCACAGGATCTAATTGTTCTCTTGCAGTTTGTGGAGTAAAAGACATGAAATTAAGCTGAAAGGATGATGTAGGTTTTCAAGCAACATATGTCCAAGTTGGGGAACACATCTCGGTAATCGTATGTCACTGTGCTTGTTCTCTTTGGGCACTGAGTATTGACCACTGTTAAAGGCAGCCCAGCAGGCTAAAGCATAGTTTCATATAATTAATTTTTCCATTCTTGTCTTTTCAAGCAATATCCAGAAGCCAGTGTGGTTTTTTTCTGATGACATGCTTTTGGCCATTCAAGTCAACTTGACTTCCGTCCAAGAACAATTTAATTTTACCAGCAAACTTCATATTTCACAAATCACAGTCCAGTGGACTTCCCACAACTGCTTTTAGTCATGCTTTGAAGACCGAAATCCCTAAAAATATCTAACCTTTCACAATTCTACCTCTTAAGGAACAATTCTCTTTGTGACACAATGCTGATATCAGGGTGATGCAGTATGCATTTTACTAGCCATAATTACTTTGCATGGTGGTGAAAAGATTGGATTAATATGATTGAGCTCAAAGAAAATAGTTGGGTCCTCAAACGATTTCAAGCTACATAGCCACTTTTTAACACCACAGAGTGAATCAGATGCTCAATGTGTGTCCTGCTCTGAAAGTGATTAAAAAGGGGCCTTCAAAAAGAGAAAGGTAGTACCTCAGTTCCACTGGAAATTCCACGGCACACTGTATCTATGTTACAGCTTTGACCATGCAGGCAGTGAAGCCCAGACCATCAGAGTCCTTGTCCTACATACAGGACTTCAGTGTCTCCCACTGTAAGGAAAAGGGGTCTTCCATTTTTTATCTTCAGTTCCCATTCAAATAACCCATAGTCAGTTAAAAGGAGAGAAAGGGTGCCTGCATTCCATAGAAGTGAGGGAAGCATTTAAAAAAAGCCTCTACAACACAATTCTTAAAGTAGGTTCCATTCTTTTGATGTGTCAGTCTATCATCTGCCATTAAGTTGGTGAAAACAACCATGAAACACAGTATCAAGGTAAGTTATAAACCTAATTTTAACTTTTTTGTGGGCTACAGTCCACATGTAGTCTCATATAAAATGCTGCTATGAAGATAGGCAAAATGAAATTCTGTTATTGTCTGTCCTGTTCTGAAATAAGCTAAATTTCAATTTTGTAGAAAGTTAAGGAAGTACTAAAAGAACATGACAAAGAGTAACTTAGTGGCAGAACACAGACTTAACTTGAGAGAGTATTTATTTCAATATGCAATTTTTTTGTTGTATTTCAGATACTTTGTGTGTTTCTGGGTATACTGTTTTCGTAATTAAAATATCAGATATACATTTAAAAGCTAGTTGTGCAGTGTAAATCTTCTATATATTTGGTCTCACTGAGAGCAATTGTATCCCCTCTGATTTTCTTCTGGCTCTGACAAAAACAGCAATGAAATTGTACTAGGAGGTGGTGGTAATTAAAAAATATTTTGTGTTTTCCTTTTTCCTAAGACCAATGTCTATGTTTCTGCTCTCTGAGAGATCCAAGAGAGGCAAAAGTACTTGATATGGTTATGATAAAATGGCTCACCTTAAGCGTTAGACATATATGAAAGATTAGGTTATGATCTTACTCCTAGGAGGCAATATATGATTTACATCTCTTACATTGAGGCTAATTTTAGATAAAAGATTGTGCTAGTTTTTCTGCTGATCAACTCTCCCTAGTGTAGTCGTCCATCCCACGCTTCCTTTGATAAGTGTTTATCATTGTGAAAAAATATGAAGGGAACTGAAGACCTCATCAGGAAGAGTGGCTGCTTTTATACCCATCATACAAAAGTGTGTGTACCAAGCTCCACAGTGATTGCTTTCAAGAATTTTCTGAGTTTTAAAATGACAGTACAGTTTTGCTCTTGAAATGAGGATGTATGAACAAATTGATGTAGGTTTCACGTTGCGTCATTTGATGTACGTCAGGTTTTTTAATCTAACGTTTAAAGATTTGCAATATGTTGGGCATGTTGTCCAGCTTCTACATGTTATTATATTGGTAAAATTATTTTAAAATACATTTGATGAGATTTTTGACTTTATTATTTGTTCTTTAGCAGAATCGTGATTTCTAGTAATGTTTAACATCAGTCAGTGCATTTCCTCCCAACCTGGGTATTATGGATGTACAAACATTGGTTTAATGTGCCCAAGCTGTTTAACTTTGATCTTTCTTATTTTCTTTTGTAAGTTTTTTGTGTGATACTTATGGTGTCTCAAGATATAAATATTAGTTGGCATGACTATCTGGTTGAGTAGGACTACAGCAAACAGTGAATGCTTGCATTTTCTTCTGCTACATCAGCACAGAGAGTTTCTGAGTCATTTGACTCGACTTCGGGGATGTTTCTTAGTGTGCTTAAAACCATGCTCAGCAAAGGCTGATGCAGTATCTCATCCAGTCAACCTATAAAATAATGGTAAAATATGGAAATTTTTTTATTTCTTTCTAGCCTGGAGAGGCTAAATATTTAGTGGAAAAAAGGAATAGGAAGAAATTTCCCAGTCAAGAGTCTTGCTAAGTCACCTAGGAAGTACCAGACATCTGTATCAAAATAAATGATTCCCAGGAGTTATGCAGCATGGCCTCTGCTTCACGTTGTAGAAATGTCTCTCTTTTACAAAATATTTTTTCATTTGTATTTGTTTTACAGCTAAATGATAGTTTACTATTAAATTAAATATACATATTTTTAATGTTGAAAATTCTCAAAATCTTTTGGTTAATTCTTTGCCCATTTTCTTTTCTGATGACAGCTTACAGTGGTCCTACATGTTGTCCAGAATGGTTGTCATTTGTATCTGCTGCAGTTCCCGATTGCTGACAGTTAAGATCCCCACATGTTTGTGCCGTTAGGCTAGAACTGGAAAAACCTTGTCAACTCTCCTTGATGTGACAGCTTCAGGCAGATGCCATGCTCTTTTCTGCACTGAAAGAATCATCATAACATACAATGTTATCTCTGTTACAATATAACTTTAATATAAAATTTTTTACACTTTTTGATAGCCACCAGAGGAGCTGGTTTTCTGTGTTACAAAACTCCTGCAACTGAGTGATGTGTCAGTGTCAGAATGGCTGAGATTGTTCAAACCTAGCCCTCCAGTTTATATTTATTTTGATGCTAAGGATTGTAGATGTACCACAGTATTTGATGATGGATCCCAGGCCAAAAGGATATCCAATTCTAAATACTTATTCTGAAACACAGAAGAGTCTCATCTTTTAGCAGAACCATCCGTTTAGAGGTTGGAGACAACACCCTCATTAGCAATACAGGCCCTGTAATGGGTCATTTTTCCTGAGAAAGCTGTGGAAAGAAGAACATGAGTTGTATGTCTGTGCTATTGACTATTCACTGAAAAAGAATTTAGCATCACTATTAATATTGAGCTTTTTGCATTTGGCATTATCCTTCACGATCATTGCTGTATCAGGCATGTGTGATGTATTCAGTTATTTCCCACATGTGCTGCCTTTCCCTCATCTTTCTTTCAGTTTGAATGAGTCTAACATTACAGAATGGGGCCTAATGACAGTCAGAATGCATAGGAATAGAGTCAATGTCTTAAATTACTCAATTATTTCTTGTTTGTATATCAAAAAGGAGCAGCATACATGTAGGAAGAATGTGTCGTTAGTGTGAACTGTCATTTTGAATTATCAGTCAACTGTGGTTTTGTTGTTCCTTTTATGCTACTGGTACAAAACACAGAGTTTTCTAAATAGTGGAAAGCACCGATTTTGCAAGAAAGTGAAGTGGTGACCATTCAGTCATACTTTGCTAAGAGCATAAGGATTTCACTGGTACACTTATATTGTGCTGGGTGGTGACTGCACATGTTTTTAACATATTTCACAGGAGTTGTATTTAATACAATAAGCTTTAAAATATTGACTGTCTATGTGCTGTTCATCTAGTCACGGAAATGAAATGCTCTTTGTTATAGGAAACAGAGTAGAAAAACCCAAAACAGAAAACCAAAAAAAGGCAGTTTATCCTCTATGTTATAGCTGATGAATAGAAATTGTCCAACTAAAAATCTTTTTTCTGTTGTTCATGGAAATTCAAAAACAAACATACAAACAGAGGGAAAAAAAACTTGAAGAGAAGGGTTGGTGTGTTTATGTGACTCAGTGGCATATTCAGATTATGTGGTGTGATTGTTCTGCAGCTGCTTCAAATTAAGAACAGGTGTAAATGAGAGACTATGCAAATATTCATATTAATGTAATTGTCAAATTGGTGTGTTTATCACTGTGCCTTTAAAGAGTAGACCATACTCTTATTTTACATGTAAATGAGCTTTATTCTTGAGAGCTGCTATTGGATAATGAGCTTGTAAAGGAGAAATCTCTAGCAAATGTTGAAACATTTCTAAAATGTGACATTTTCTCGTGTAGCAATTTATTTTATATATATTTTATAAACATATTGTAGTCTGCTGTGTCTTTCGAAAAATATATCCATGGTGCAGTTTTAAAATCTAACTCAACTAATGAACTAGTATTTCTTTTTTCTTTTTTTTTTGACTTCACATAACCCTTTAGTAGGACAACTTTTTATCTCCTTCAACCATTTACTTTATATTTACAAACCTTCAGAGACTTTATGCCTCATTCACTTTAAGTGTTTGAAAGATACACATTGGAGAGAAAATGTGTTTAAAAAGGATTTTATTTTGCAAGACCAACTCTATTTAAACAATCATAAACTGAGTCTCTGAGTTAAATATGTATTTTTAAACATTATTTACCTCATATTGCTAGTATGCATATATGTGTAAATGATCAGCTGAGTTTTGTATTATTTTTAGATCAGAGAGATTTGGTATCAAATGATGTCCAAAATGTCAGAAATGATCGGAACTTTTTATTTTCTTGTAGTAAGGACCTAGTTAACCAAAGTTACCCAGTATAAAAATCCAAGAGTGCTACGAATCTATGTGTTAGTGTATTTTCTTCCTGTATCTTTTGCATTTGATGTTGATTAATAGTAATTTATATTCTGTTAAAAGAAAACACTAGGTACTTGGGTTTTGTATATGTCTTCATATACAAGACAGTTTTATATATGCTGTCAGTGAGGTAGGTTGCATATTTGAAACTGAGGTTTGTGCACTGTGTGGGATGCTTTGGGCTGGGAACCTGGGCCAAACAGTTGAGAAAATCCATGCTTCTCAGGAAGCAGAGGCTGAGGGCAGTGGCTGCCAACAGCTGACTACTGGGCAAACGAGACTAGAACAAAGTCTTCCTGCTTTTCTGCTTCCTATGGCCATGGCTCAGGTGGGGTTTCCTATTTATTTGCAAGAACAAAAAGAAAATTCAGCTTTGATTTCTGGGTACATTTCAGCAAAAAAGCAAAAACTATAGTTATTGGATTCAATGCAGAACCCAATGGCATCAAATTTCTTACTATTTACTATCATCAAAGCTCAACTGGTAAGTTATGAAAACAACCTAAAAGGTATGTGCAAGAGGTTTAAAGAAAACAATTCTTAATTCATGAGAGGTATGTTTCTCTAAAGCATCCCTCAAGAAGAAGAATGACATTGTTTAAGAAGTGGCTTCATCCTTTAGCAAATTATTTAAAATTGCATTAATTTCCGTGGTGCTTAACTGGTAACTGTTTGCTTCACAGCCTGTTAGCTTCCTATGAAACCTTTCATTCAGTTATTAGAATGCTCTTAATGGAATACAAATTATTTAAGAAAGAAAAGATTTGCAGGAACTTCATTATGTATGCTGAAGATGGTAAAGCTTTTCTTTAGAGTTAGCTTGACTGTATCACTTTACAGTACAACTGTCAACCAGAAAAAACAGCAACTTCCTTTTCTAATTGATTTGAATTATGTGCATCATTTCAGTAGGATGTTATTGTGGGGTTAATTATCTTTGCATTTAGAAAAATGTTTACTTCCACTTGACTGCTTGTTGTTGGAGATGTTTGCATGCAGAAATGTCATTCATGCTATGCAATATGGATACCTTCCAGTATCACTTAGAACTCACCATAGTTATGCCTCTGTCTCAGAAATAAAGATGCAACTTGGACATTGCTGCACAAAGATTGTGTGTATTGGAGAACTGTGTGGTTCTGTCACCTTTATAGAGACTGCTTTAAAACAATAGGAACCTGGCCCAAGCCAGGTTCTTGGCTCTATTAAAGTTCTCACAGAGTTCTATGGGAAGTCTTTTGAGGTTAGGGGAAAAAAAGCTCAAAAACATGAGCAAATAATAGCAAATAAAAAGACAAAAAAGTGCCTTCCAGTGACACTCACCACTAATAACTTTTTAACACTTCTTATACTGTGTAATTGACACTTACTTTCAATTAGTTGTATTTTTTTTTCTGTTATTGTGGACTAGTAATTATTTTTACATTACTTTGTTAATAGTATGGCTCTTCTGTATGGCTACAAGCTTCAGGAAATAATTAAGAGATTTTTAACAGATGACGTTTTAGTAATTCTTTTCGAGTTATTTGTGGAATAAGAGTTTGTATCTGCTTCAATGCATTGGTCTTCTTCCACAAGATGTTCCAGAGGTGGATGGATTACAGCCCTGTGCATGCCTTTGCACTCTAATTTTGTTGCCTAACTTTCTATGGGCAAGCCTGAATAACCACCCTCACTTCTGCTATTATTTGATGAGTTAATTTAGTTATTAAAATAGGGCAGGCAGAATACCTGCATATTTGTTCAACTATCTCTGCCAAAGCTCAGGCCACTGTCTGTCCATCCCTGTTCACCTCTATAAGGCAGCTGTGAACTAGACATTAAATATATTTATTTCAAATAAAGGGATTTTTTTACCTTTATCTAAGTATTATTTAAAAAAACCCCAACCAACAACTACTTAGTAGTTCTTTATCATCTTTAACATATATGCATTTAAGGTAGCATTTGTATGTGGAATATCAGCAATTTCCTGGGCCACAGGAAAATCATTTAAGTAGGACTGGATCTTAGCATATTTGTGTCTGCCTAAGTCAGGACCATTGCTGTTTACATGCACAGGTCATGGTGTTTGTTTTCTCTTGGAGAGAAATTTTGGGTCCAGAAAGGGATAACATTTTGCTTTTTGAGATTGACATTGACAAGAGATGGCATAAGTTGAGGTGCACAGATACTGGTAGTTGCCTCAACATGTGTATTATCATTTAGTTAGTCTTGCTCACGTGCAGAATTAAATCAGTCACTGACTTGGAATCAGGATGAATCTGATGCTCAGCTAAGACTGGCGAGGGCCCTTTCAGATCTTTTACTCTCCTTTGCAGCTGAAAATAGTCCATCCACTCATGTAACCTATAAATACTAGTAAACAGGTTCTCCGATGTTGCTAAGAATCACCTAGCAACACTAACACTTTCGATTACTATTGCACTTTTCTTGTAGCCTATGATAGCTGTGGTCCTTGATGAAGATCTATCAGTAGTAATAATGCCTTTGGAAATGTGAAATGGGCATGTCATGGACCTTTGTGTAGCATAGCTTCATTGACTAGGGAGCTAGATCCCACCACAGCATTGATCTAACAATCCTAAAGGAGAATTAAATTTTGAACACCTGGAAAATGAACTGTAGGCATATATAATTTCTTAAAACAAAAGGTGTAGTGTAAACTCAGATAACTAATATACTTTTTATTGATAATTCATTATGCCATATGGAAATCTGCTGATTATTCATATCTATAATATATATGAACATATTTTATTTCTTTCTGGAATGACAACATGTGTGTTATCACTTTCTTTAGTGTTTATTTTCTTTAGCAACTCAGAGAATAAAATGAAACATTTTGGTTGTGTGAGAGATGCTATTTTCATTCAGTTCAAAATTTTCCTGTGTCTATATTCAGTTAAGATCTCACATTTTTGTCTTATTAAAGGATCACTGTCTTGTAATCCTTTTATCTTCTTTGCATTGCTACTCTTTTTCAGTAAAGGAGAAAAAAATACTAAGAGAAAAAAAAGCGATCTATCTCTGCCAAAGCTCAGGCCACTGTCTGTCCATGCATTAGTCAGCAAAATAGCTTGTATAGCAAAAGACTGATTGTCCATCTTCTCTTTGCTCAACAGCTGAAGCTTTAAAGCAAGAAATTTGAAAATGCTATTGCAAATTAATGTACTATACAATTTTGTCTACAACTCACTGGCTAAGCTGAACCATTGTTACCTCATACAGAATACGCACTTAAAAGTTGTACACAAATCACAGATTTGTTCTTCAAAATGTACTTTCTCTTGAGAAAGCGTGTTCCCTTATTCCTTTTCTTTCCCCCGTTCAGGAGTCTAATCTGAGGGCCAGACTTTCAGTTAAGTTGAGTACGCAGGACTCCATCAACATCACTGTAAGCTGCAGCTGCATAACACCTCTACAGATGAAACTGACGAGTGTTTAGGAAAATTAATGGCTACAAATTAGGCTTAAAAAAGGATTTTTTTCTTCACGTACTTGATCAGATTTTGTTCATATTTATCAGGCATTATTTATCTTTTTCTAGATAAATAGGATGATGGGGGGTTTTTTCTTTTTATTTTTTTCATTTATATTGTATACTCTGAATTAAATAACAGTTTTAGAGGAGGCTGGTGGATATTTTGCCAAATTGTTCTTAAATTATGTGCGGTGTTTTGATTTTAACCAAAGTTACAGCTGCAGAGCGGTAAAGCAGTCTGCTTTCCTTATTATGACTAGTTCTACAACTTGTACTGTTTTAAATTGCCTGCAATTAGCATATTTCAACCTTATTTTTAGGTTTAAATTGCAGTGTGAGAGTGTGCTCTCCTCTTAGCTAATTAGTGCTATCAAGGAACAGTAGGTTACCTCATTAGTACCATGTGCATTTAATTAAAGAAGAGAAAATTGGAGTTAACCTCATAGTTAATATTTTCACAGAGTGCTACAATGCCAACACCTTCAATTGGAGTCACACCCCTGTGTATCTAATTATTCACTGGTGCCATATAAGGTTAGCAAGGATACCACCATGCTGTTGACAAAATAATTTACATAGAAGTCTGTTTGCTGGTTTCTGATATGAAATTCCAGTTTGAGCAGATTATTTTTATTTGAGTACACTGTGGTCACAAAATACTTTTATCATCATCCTGTCCTCTCTGTTGTGTTCACACCCAAACCTGGGAAATGCCCAGAGCACGTGAGGCACTTAATCTCAGGCAAGTGGTCTCTGATCCTCATCCATACCTTGTAGGTGTTGTAGCAATCTGGATATAACCATTTTATTTTTGGCTACAAGTATTGCATAAAACAGTACAGTTATATTGTACTCATGGAAATAATAATACACCAATGGGACCAGAATACAGGTACCTGCCCTTTTTAAACGTGCTCAGAATTTCTTACGGCTTGCTTTGCTTTCCAGGCTTTTTTTCCACCATGCTGCTTTGCATACTTCTAAAGGGCATGATCTATCATGGAGAAAGGAGCCTTCAGCTCCTTTAGGTTTCAGTGAAGTTGAAGGTGCTTATTATATCTACTTTAGGCACTGCAATTCGTGTGTGTCTGCCCACAGAACAGAATTTTTTTGATGTATAGCATAGTATGTATTTAAAGGAAGAAAAAAAAAGGGAAACAGTGGGGGTTTTTTTCTTAATGAGTTTATCTTACTAGTGGTTGGGCCTACACTTTCCAGTCTGTAGTTACATGAAGTAAATCTGAGTACTGTGTTTAGTTGTGTATTGGCAAGCTTTGTTGGATGCCCGTAACTTGAATCTCTTACAACATCCATGTAGTGCTGATTTAACAAGCTCTTGAGATATACTTAATTTTTAATATATCAGTATTCCCATTACTGGTATATATCAGTATTCCCATTACTGGTGTAAAAAAGAGTTACCTTCATCCTGGAATATTTTAACAGTTAAAGATCGTCACCTTTTTCACTTGCTTGTCTAATATTGAACAGCTCAGCACTCACAGAGCCACAGACTCACCAAGTGGATTTATCTTCCGAATTTTGTTGTCCAGTGCTGCCAATATGACAAATAATTTTGAGTGAGCCATTCTGTGATTCAGTTTTTCCATCTGTAAAATGGAAATGCCGTTACTTCGTGCGTGAAGATGATTTAAGTGCAAATAATTGTTTTTTGCACAATATTCAAGTACAAAACCATCTTGTACAAGAGTATATCAGTGCCAGATCAACTTCATGTGAATTGCATTTAATTATTGTATCTGTGGGATTATAACTGAATCCTTGAAGGAGGGGTTTTTCAGAAGTCATCATACTAAATCAAGTACTTTCTTCTCTGTTCTTCCAGATTATCTATCTCAAGTGCTTATATTGGCACATACATGGGGGCTTTACATAGTCACTTTACAAGCTTACTTAATATCAACAACTTTGACATTTAGCACTGCTGTTCAAATGAAAATAATAGCTGACCTTTTTTAATTTGGGGTTTTTTTATTATTTTATAGTGAAGCAGAAAAGAAGCTCTTTAAACATTGGTAGTTTCCCATATTAGCTTTCCAAACTGATGATCCTTCAGAGTCTATAGTAAGTTGAAAGGAATCCAGCAGCAGGGTGGAACTCTGAAGTTGGTCAGTTTGACAATTGGATGAAGTTTCCATGTGAAAATAAATGAACTCAGTATTCGCTTAGCTAACTTGGGGTTTTATATATTGCTGCTAGAAAAATGTGGAATTATGTGATAGATCCATTTATCTTTTTTTTCCTGTCTAAATATATATTTTTTTTTAATATGATACACTCTTTAACTGTCAAGGTGCATTTGAAAATGCAGAAATTAAACAACTCTGTTTTCTAGGACCTGTAAGGGAGAGTTCAGATTACAAAAAAAAAAAATTAGAAATAAAAGAATAATGAGTTTTTGGTCCTCCATTCATGTTTCAAAAAAACTATGTGAAAACATGCCATCAATGTAAGTCACTAGCGCGACTTCAACCTCTACCTCTGTGTAATATGATGTGAAATAGGGACTAGTTTCATTTATATTGGAGAGAAACTGCAGCTCAAATTACAGCCCTTGGTGATATCGTCATCTCTTTGAAAAATCTTGTTCAGCTCTATCAAGAATAACCAGGCAATAAAGACAAGGTCTACATGGTGAATAAGCAATAAATTGTGTTTGGTTTTGGTTTAGAACTTCATAATCTCAGCATATCTAATGGCTGGACCTGCTTATAAACATCCACACAAATGTGTGAAGCACAGATCAAACTAGGAATCAAATTTTATATACTCATTTCCAAAACCTGCATGAAAAAACATCTAAAGCAGAACTTTTATTTGGACAACTTGTCAGAGAATCCAAGTCATTATTTGTAGCATCTTTGATGGACTGCTACCAGTTTGATGCTCCCCAACTGTAAAAATACGTAGTAGAGTAAGGACTTCTATGGGTAAGCCATTAAGTGATAAAGAGGTACTTTTAAAACCAAATTTTCTACATATATACTTGAATTACATGGTATAATATTGCTATTAATTAAATACAGTTGCTACATTCTTTAGGTTTTTGCCTAGAATTGTGATCTTTCTATCTTTCCAGGCCTCACTAATGAACTTAATAGTAAGGTCGCAGGTTGGTTTGGGTTGGGTTGGTTTGGTTTGGTTTGAATTCCTACAGCTTCTTTTACTCAAGTTTATTTTTTGGTCATGTGGTTTTTCCAGGGAATGTATTATTTATTTTACTGGACTTAGTCACTTTGGCACAGTTGGAACTGACAGAATATAAAGTAAACAAATAGTGTTTTTTCTGAGGAAAGTGGGGTAGCAGGGAGATATATCTATAAATCAGTCAAAGTTCTTTATTGGTGTATTCAAAAGATGAGAAAGAAGTATTCCAAGATAAAACCAACATGACCTCTGTGTTTATGTAAAATATCCTACATTATATGTCATCTTGGGTGAGGAAAGTACATATAATACAATTGTAAAATTGTCACTTCTTGTTTTGTTCTGTCTCCCTGTATAACTGCAGAGCTACGAATGTCTGTACCTCTTGAATTTTCTTTGCTGTATTAAGTTTCTTAAAAGGAAATTTATTTTTTTTAAATCACTCTCCACTTCTACAAAATCTAATTTACAACTGCATAAAGGAAATTACTGTAGTTTAGGCAGTCAAGCATTTCAACAGATCCCTACAAATGTACAAAGGAAAGAATGATTATCAGTCCTGAATTGTGGATTAAGAGGATCATACTACATAGAGTACTGTCTAAAAGTAGCAATTTAATAGAAAATGTGGGTGTTCATGTGAAGAATGTCTCTGAGGTTAAAGATAGTGTTTAAAACATGATTTTTTTTATTATTATTATTATTTGGTAGAAGGTTTGCCTAGAGATGCTAGTCTTGTGAATATTTTTATTTAACATTACAGGCAGCTTCATTAGGAGTCTTAGAGACATTCTTTCCATGTTTTGGTTTTTTTGTTAATTTTTTGTAAAAGGGGAAATTCCATTAAAAATGAGAATTCTCATTTTGAACTGCAGAAAATGTATTAAAAATGTACACAAACTCCAATCAATGTCTATGTTAAAAAGCACAAATAAGCTGTAATTCAGGAAGTACCATTTACATGTATATAAAGGGAAGTTTTTAAAAATCACAAGGCAAGTGAGGTTTCTGAGGTTCTAGAAGACATTCTTCATACACAGTTCCTCGTACCTTTTTTCCCCATAAACTGGCACTGCTTTTTAAGTCTTTTTGAGGGGAGAGTGTCTTCTTTGAAGTCTGCAACAGGAGGACAGATACTTTTAAAAACTTAATATGTGTGTTCTTGTCCTGTAAGCTTGGGTAATACTTTTGCAGAAGACCCTCAAGCATTTAGTGGACAAGATCAGCACAGATTTTCTCTAATTCTGCCTTTTTAAGCCCAGGGACAACCTAGGCCATTATTTCAAATGTGACTTCTGTGTTAGCTCACAATATATCCCAGGTAAGGAACGTCACACTGTGCACAAGTTTTTTTCAACATTTCATTTTGTGTCAGTACAATATTTGAGAACAGTTTCCCTGAACAGCCAGCTCAAGCATAGACTGCAACAATAAAAAATTCAATGGAGTGCTTTTCCAGAGGCATTCTCCCTCCTGCTGCAAATAAAATCATCACTTGATGGCAAAGTGATTTCTTTCCTCTCAAATGGACTTTATTGTCAGCAATGTAATTTATATCAAGCAAGCAGTGAGTTTTATCCATTTATAGCATCTGAAGATTATTTTTGTCCAGTATGAACATTTTTTTCATGTTTTGGTCTTTTGTGTACAGCTACATTACTTTGATTTTTAGAACCTTGCCTAAAAATATCTTTTGCTAAATTATAGCTAGGTTTAATAGTTGCTTAATAATTTTTTTTCTTTTTTCCAAATTGTTGTCTGTGGCTGAGTATGTGATGTGTTAGTTTGATTTTTTTCTGTTCTTTTTAATTGTTGTGGAAACCAACAAATGAAATAATAGAAGCTGATTAAGGAGGAGCATTTGGGATGTTATTGATAGGAGATCTTTACAGAATACCTGAAGAATATATAGAATTCTATATTCTATATAGAATGCCTGAAGGGAGATATCTGAGGACGACCTGCTGCCATTTCTCATAGAAACTAAATTTTTTTTCTTCAACTTGCAATATCAACTGTAAACAGGAATCCACATCCACACCTGTAAGCCTCTAAGCCTGTCTACATCCTCGTGGGGTACAAACATGCTTTAGTGTTGTCAGTCACATTATGTGAATTAATAAAACACAAATACTGTCCAATAGATCGTGAAAAGAGCAAATGGAACTTGGCTGTTCTAAAGTTGAAGTTTAATATTTCTTAAAAAAAAAAGAAATTTCAATATAATTATGGTTTTAATGAATGTTACATTTCATCCGCTGTTAATTTCCATAGCTTTTCTGGATGAAACTCAATCTTTTTTTTTTGCTTCGTTTTACTATAAGATAAATTAGTTGCTTATATGTAGTTTGAACTTACTGAATGTAATAATGTGTATCCTTTGCTCAGTTAATATTCAGTTTTATGTTGACTTAAAAACATGTTGCTAAACAGGCTGATAGCTAAGACAGTACACAGAGAAGAATGTGTTGAGCCACATGCCTCTTGTGAACTTTGATGGGAGTTTTCCTGCTCTATCTCCATTTATTGTTTTGAAAGGGTTCCCCATAGAGTTAAGAAAGCAAAGTGATTTTTGAAAAGTATAGGTTGGAAACAGTATAAGTTGCTATCTAAGAGGTGGCTTAGAATGCTGGCTAAAACATTGAAATGTTTTATTTACAAAATAAGCGGTGATTGTTACAATAAAATATCGAGAGTCTTATCATTTAAGTTCAAAACATAATGCTAAAGTAGGAAGATAAGTAGTAAGATTAAACAAAAATAGTATTAATCAGAAGAAAAAAGTCTACAGACTAATCTATATAGGATTTTGTTTTTTGCTTAGTTATTTTATGAAGCACAGATTCTTCAATATCTGCATGACCCATATTAAGTCCCCTAAATGATACTGCTTTCTATATTTAGAAAACATAGAAGTAAGAGTTTATGGGTTTATGTTGATCCTTTGTTTCTGTCACTAGGCTTTTGCTTATTCTTGGAACATTTTAGAGCCCTTTGAGTTTTCGTTTACAATTTACTCTGAAATTAGCTCTGCATTCTGTACAATGCATTTTGCATTAACTCTTGTTTATGCTTAACACAGTAATGAACTTTACCATGGGATTGATTGAGTCTTGAGTTGCTTGTTGGTCACTTTTTGTTTGTTGGGACCTATTTTCACCATTATTAGACAATTCTTAGTATTTGAGTGCAATATAACAGTCACAAAAAAAGCCAAAAATCTAAAAAATATGACAGAATTTGTGTTAATAGTGTTCCCACATTTTGTTTCAGCTGCATTAGAATAGCTTTGATGTAGTGCTAGGAAATAACAAGCAAATAAAGCTGGGTGATGTCTTAGAGCAGTTATGTATATTTTAAATATCATTAGATGTCATTGGCAAAGCAATAAATACACATTTCACTTGACTCTCCAGAAAAAAAGTGTAATTCAGTTCCTGTTCTTAACAGTTGCTGTGTTTCTTGACCACTAAGCAGAACACTAAGAATCTGTTTGATAGGTATTTAAATACTTTTTTACACAAAAGTGAGGGTTGTTAGGTTGCATCAAGTACCTTGCCAGCTCCATAATCCAAACACCATACATCAGTAACTGTTTTGGAGACATTTAAATAGTATTTCTCTCAGATGGTGCTGGTAAAATAGCTCTGTTCTGTACTTGCAAATGGGAACTTCTAGCTTCAAGGATCACTGGCAACTTACTTCTGTTGTCTGCTGAGAAACTAACACTTCATACTGAGCAGTCGACAAGAAAAAAAGTGTGTCTTCTTTTATGCATAACTTGTTCACACATTGCAAATGAAGGTGACTTTTCACAGCAAGTGTCCAAGGACAGATTCTTGCATATGGCAGGTTCTCTCACTTTTTATTACTCAGTTTTTTGGCTGAGCTGGCAGTGCCACTAATAAATAGCAACAGATTTTGTGAACTATACCCTTCTGCTGGACTTCTTTTATTTTTAAGAAAATTAAATTATTTCTGCTGTGATAAGGGAATTACCACAAAAATCAGTACGAAAAAATAAAATTTATTTCATGATAAAAGCAGAAAAAAATTGTTAAACATTTCATAGTTGCAGCTGCTCCTTTCTTTAATTGACTTCTTTTGCTCAGACATTAACTTCTTCATCCCTTATCCAGTTTGTGAGCTCAGTAGGTGTGCTGTTCTCAATAACTGTGGGAAGTTTCTCCTCTCCCAGTTCCATCCTACACTTTCCTAGTTGCATTTTTATCCTTCTAAATGTTTCTTTGCCATTTTCTTCAGAGAGTTGTTATTAGAGAAGTGTTATATAAATGAGAACTCTAATCATCATCTTTGTGATTTGCACTCCAGATACCATTTACTCTATGAAAAAACTAAACAAAAAAACCAAAACCAAACCAAACAAACAAACAACAAAAAAAACCACAACTAAACAAAACAGAAAAAAACACCCCCAAAAAACTAAACCTACACACAGACACACACACACACAAGCAACCAACAAACCCAAAGCCCATGCAGATACAACTCATCCCATCTTCCTCTTGCCAACTTGTATATGCTTTGACATTAACTTCAGGACCAACAGGAAAAATCTTTCCAATTTCACATTTTTCCTCATCACTGTCAACTCTATCAGCATGTTAGTTGTCTTAAGCTTGAAACATAAACATCTTGAATTTGGGTATCTTTCCTATTCCTCTCATTCGTACTAAGGTACAGCTTCTTAAGCTGTGCACTGAGCTGAAACTCTCCTGCAGGTTTTCCGTATTTCAGATACCACAACAGGCCTCTTTTTAGCACATGACAAATGTCATCTTGTCTCATTGCTCCCAGTGTTCTGCAAAGTTTATTTTCCTAACATGTCTCTCTGCGTCTTTCCCCAGTTCCCCTTCAAAGCATCAAATACAGACAGTTTGGTTTTAGTTTTATAGTCCTTCACCGTCTGACTTCACGATACCCATTATTCTTCATAAAGTAGGAAAAAAAAGTGCCATTAATTTTCTACTTTTTGATTTTCAGATAAGCCCTATTGTACTTTCTCCTGTGCTGTCTGTAATGACTGTGAAGTACCTCATTATCCTCCTCCAAGTCAGTCATTCAGGCTTCTCCAGTCTATGTATAGAGAGCTTAGACACATATATTGCCTACTATCATGACAGGTATTTCCTATCAGTCTGTCGCTGTCATCTCTTGTCTTACGTAGGACTACCATCTCCCTCAGTGTCTGTGCAGTGCTGACAGCATGGTCCTGGTCAGCATCATGGGAGCCTTTGTGCACTTGCAGTGATTCCCATGTTACTGCTGCTGCCACTGCTTCCAAGTCTTCCATCACCTGTGTGATTTACCATAAGCATTGAAGTTCTTCATTTCAATAGGAAAACATGTGGCCTTATAATTCATTTTTCTGCATTACTGATTCAGCTTTTTTTGGTAGTCTGCCCTTTCAGGGGGCAAATCATGCTCTTCTTCTGTGGCCTCAGTTCACTGAAATTGCAGAGCGCACACATCTCTGCTGCATCTAATAAGACTCCAGTTTTTTCAGTCTACAAGAAATATTTGTAAATGTCTCAAAAATAATGCTTTTTTTTAAGGTGAGACCAAAAGAGATGATTCAGAGGACATTCAAAAAGTCATTGACACAGTCTACACAGTCCTTCATGAGTGATTATTAAAAAACCTCAATAGTTCTGAGTGCAAGTTAAAGTTCCATCGTAATTTAGAAACGAGACGGAAGATAGAGTATGAATATACTGGAGTATATTGTCAATTTTCAGCATTACAAAAGGTTAACGTTTCTGTCTCCTCCTGACCTGTACATTAAATACCATTGTTTAATATATTTATTAATGAGCTGGAAAGTGGGCTGAAGGATATTGCGTGTTTCAAAATTTGAAGATAACCAGAAAACTTTTTTAGCCGTGTTAAGATTAGAGATGACTTTGAGCCATTTCAAAGGAAAGTGGAATAGTAAGTAAGGAAAGGCCGTAGTGGTAGAAGAAAGATGGTATTGGTTAATAAGATACATATTGAAGGAGTAATTTAACTGCTTACACTGATGATGTAACTGTTTGCATCAATTTTTCTAAGTATAATCACAGTGTGGTAGAGGAAACAAGCTGTATCTTCTTACAAGAAGCACATCTTTTCTCAGTCTGCAGTAAAAGGAAACAATCCAAGACTTATGAAAATTGAGAAGTGTCCATACGAAAACATTATATTACCAGTTTTGCTTTGCTCTGTGATCTGATTACGTTATGTGGAATTTGGGATGTTTCATTCTAATCTAAAAGTACCATTCAGTAGCCTGAAGAAGGAGCACTTTTTTTCTCCCTTTCTCCACTTGTTATGCAGTCCAGCTATTTCAGATCTACATTGTGTAACTCCACATGTAACTCCAAACAAAACTGTGCTTAGAAAGCCACAGGGAAGTGTGGTTTCATATCTGTTCATATGTATCTGCATGAGAGTCTGCTCTGTGTAATAGTTTTTGTCAGTGAGCTATTATTTCAAAACCAGGGTAATTTATTTTTTACATAAAATATGTTCTAATTACAAGTGTCATTTAGGTTGTTTCTAAAAAATATTAGCAGAAATTCTAATATTAATAATGCCAATAATAATTTCTTAGTTTAGGAGAAAAAAAAATATTGTATTTAATATTTGTGGAATTTCTTTATTCCCTAAATCTTGAGCAGATAGAAAAAGCTTGTAATTTGAAAAAACTGATGGAGCTTTGGTTCCTCAAGACCATGATATCAGGTTATTTACCCAGATCAGTTACCCAAACTACACTAGAGCTGTCTTTGTACAGATAAGTGAATTATCTTTTTAATATATGTATATGTATGCACATTCTTGTGAATTGTCTGTAGAGGCTTTTCATATTTAACTTACTTCTATAGTACCTATTTCTGCTTTTATCTCAGTCTCTCAGTCCGTTCCTGTTGTAGTTTTATGACTCTAGACTTTACTGGGAGCAAACTATACCACAGCCTTCATTGTTCATATTCCTGGAGCACTGTATTAGTTGCAGTCTCTCTATAAATGCGTAGAAAGCTCTTACTTTTTATGCCCTGAGTCTCTTCTTCCTGGAGCAAGTACGTTGATATCTTTGCACAATTCCTGCCATAAAGGTGATCCTCATTTAGTTGTCTAAATGAGAAGGATTTTACCTGAGTTAAGAACTTCACCTGAGCTGTGCAACCTAGGAAAGCATGAGGCTTTGTATCAGACCCCTTTCGCTCCAGTCTGTCTAAGCTTGGACTAGATGTCCGAGAAAATTATTCATTTGTCCTATTTGCCGCTGTAGTCATATCACAGGTGTTCAAATGCTGTATCTATTCTTCTGGGTTTTTTCATTTTTTCTTCTGTATCCTGTCCTACTGTGACTACAGTAGCCTGTGTTTGTGCATAAACTGGATTTCTACTCCACGGAACATCTTCTGTTCTTCTAAAGAATGTGTAAATCTCATCAGATTAATAGCAGATAGGATAGGTCAGGACCCTAAAAGATGAATGCCAGGATTTGTTGGATAAAATCCATAGCAGCCCCATTATAGTCCGATCAGGAGGGACATGAAGTATAAAGATGAAAACTCAAATCTCAAAATCCCTTGACACTGTCCTGTTTTTTAGAAAGGACACGGTATTGCCTTCTGTTTGCCATGAATAACCTATCTGTTTCAGTATAGTCTTTGTCCTAAAACGTGGAGATTAAGTCTTACTGATACTTCTCCAACCATCTTCTTTCCTTGGACTTTCTTTCCTTTTAGTATTTCATACTTTTTAAATGAGACACTTTCTTCTTTATAGAAAATTTATTTAGGTATACTAATCTTGTCATCGTAGACACTCTTTAAAGAACATGCCTTTGCACTTCTGTAGATCCTTGGGCTAGAAGTTGTAACTAATCATACAGTTGTGTTTGTTGAGAGATAAGTGTGTGAGAAACTCATGAACTACCAATGGAATGAAGAATTTAGCAGATGTAAATACAGGCATCTGCTAACGCACGAAGACAGGATGTCTGGAAATGCGCTACAAAATATTGATTGTTTTCCAGTTTCACTCAAAAGCGAAATTCCATTTCACTTTTTACTTACGATTCAAGAAAATTCATATTTTACTTACTGTGATAAATTTCTTTTCCAAGTATACAACCAAAGAGTGCCAGTACCATTCTGTGAATCTGAACAACACCAGACTACAAGCTGAACACACTTCGGTTTCTTTCTTTGTGGTGGATGCTGCACATTCATCACCTTGTGTACTGTAGTAGGAAACCATGAACCTACAGACAGTTCACATTTAGAGTAGTGGGTCTTTTCTTGATGTGTGTGCCTATCATAAACTGAATAATTAATTGCAAAGAAGATGAAGATAAAATGGGAAAGCAAAAATTAAAACAAAATATTGGAAAGCAAAAATTAAGACAAAATATTTTAGATTTTGAAATAAGACATACTGTCACTGTCTGATGTCAGCTGTTTTTAAAGCCTTTTAGGTTGAGTAGTAATTCCAGTTAATATATATAGTCCTTTAGAACTGAAAATATTCTTCAATTTGTCCAATTGACTAAATTTTCTCTATGAATCAGCAGAATGCTGGCTCCCTTGTTTCTGTTGAATCATTCTGCCATATCTGCTTAACAAAGGAGGATGCAATGTCAGCTACAGAAATATATTGGAAAATTGCTATATCTTTGTAATTAATAATTTCTTGGATTTGTCATTGCACAACAGCTATAGATGCTGGTAAGACCATTTTGTTTATTAAACAAGTCAGCAGCAATATATATGGACTTTTTACATATTTTTCATATAACTCCTGGAAAAAAAAAACAACATATGAAAAAGAAACTACTTATTTCCAATTTTGTGTATGATAATTGTATTTTCATCAACTTTTTCCAGTGTCACTTGAGGACATTTTAATAATTTTGTTATGTGTTCCATTTTTGTTGTCTCTTGTGTTTTGGGGTTTTTTTACCTCTGTTGGATGGATTTGAAAGTTGTCCACTTTTCCAAGTAAATTTAAATAGTAAGAACAGTGTAAAAAGAAATCCAGGAGTGACTCTATTTCTGGAAGGATGGGGGAGTGTCCTACACAGCATTTTTCACACTTCTGAGCAGTGTCCTCTTGACCGGCAATTTAACGTTGAGACAGTCACTGTTTTCCAAGAACTGGTTGCTCAGTCATTTTACCAAATGGTCACATCTTTAGGAAATTAGAAATGCGCACAAGAAAGAACAACTTAATGTTGACTTCAAAGTCTCTTGTGCTTTGCAAGTTCCTTTATGTTTGGAAAAGTTGAAGAAAGAAATAATTTGTAGAGGGCCTTGCATGTGACAGCTTTTAAAGAAAAAAGAGATTAGCCACAAATTCTCTGAATACCATCACGGGTGGGGAAGTTCAGAGGCACTTAATGCACTGTTTACTCCAGCTATGATGTGCAGGTAGCAGGAGCACCATGTGGTTGAATGTGTTGTCTTCTCATGGGGATCGCAGCACTTCAGTCACTGTGCCTGCATCCGGGGCCTTATTTTAGTGCTTTCACTAAAGCTTTCATTGTGGAAATATATACTATACAACTGAAAGTGTTTCAGTTCCACAGATGAGAAAGTGTTCCTTAGACACTTTCATGTTGCACAGATGTGTGTCATCACTTGTGCTTCCTTGTAAGATAGGTCTAGAGTAAACTTTGTAAAGCTACAGCTGAAGATGCATGCACCGTGTCCTCTGACTGAAATGTGGTCTGTCTTTGCATATCTTTGTATCAGCTCAAAATGCAGGCCTCTAAGTACATTGTTTATGTCCAGAGGAGTATGAGCGTAGGTGATACTGAGTCAGGTCCTAACATCCTGTGTTTTGAGTGCCCACCTCAGGTGTGTTATGAAAGGTGGGCAGAGTGAGATGATAAGACAGAATAAAAAACTTGAGATCCTCCCCTTTTACATTCTCCCAGCAGTGTGAGGCTTAAGAACCCTTTGTATTCAGAATTTCGAAATAGATGTTTAATCCATGGATTAATAAGTTTATGATTTAAAACATGCAGTTTGGGGTTTTTCCTTGCTTGTTCCATCAGAATTAGTGCTTTGTTACTATCTTGAATGTATTTAGGTCTTATTTCCAGGAATTCAATCTTGTTAAACTTGAAAGAAAATTAAGAGAGAACAATGTCAATATTCGTATCACAGAATCAGACTTCTCAGATCCTGCTAATGCTCTTTGACTGTGTTTTGGAAGCTGCAGATCAACTTCTTCAGCAGCTGAAACCTGACAGATTTAAACAAGATTTATAACATTATTTAGTTACAGTGAAATCATTAAAGTTCTGTATCATAATTATGAGTGATTTCACGTACCAGCAAATCTCTGCACAAAAGCCTGCAGGACGTGACTGGTATCTCCCTCTAGTTGCCTTCTCTCTCTCTCTCTCTTACTCAATCCATTCTCCTATTTTCCTAGACAATTACCTAATGATGTTGGGAGTAAGGACATTATTTCAGCTAGACTCTTAGAGATGGAACATACACAAATTTCTCTTTCAAAAAGATAAATTTTGTTTCTGTAATCAGCTGGGAAATATCCTGGTGAAGAACTTTGTTTATATTTTACGGATATACCAAAATCTGTAAATACCTTTTCTCTGATCAGTGTTTTGCTGTACAGTATTGAATTATAAAAAACTATAATAGCATATACAAGGCTTATATAAATCAGTATCACTAAGCATCACCAATGAAATGCTCAAAATTTGAAAGGTGAGGTTTTCTTCCCTGCTCTGTTGAAGTTGTTTCTTCTGATGAGTAGACAAAGAATTACAGTGCAGAGTTAAAACCGTTTACCTCCTCCAAAAATTTGTCTGTAAAAGTAATAATTCAGATTTATCCAGTGCATTTTAATTCTCCATAGGAAAAAAATTGAAGATGTTAAGGCTAATCAGTGCTGAGCCAATGGAGATCTGTTCACAGTTTTATCCTGGAAATCTTCTGAAGGCTGAAGTTTCTGCTGCCTTGGAAACCTGGCAAGAAGAGTTTATTTCAGACATTGCTTACTAGGATCCAAACAAAAAACAAAAAAACAAACAAAAAAAATCCTAACTTGATTTGTTCTGAGTAAAAAGAGAAAGGAAAAAAGAGTCTTCATTCAAGAATTAATTTTAGTACCATTTACTTCTCTGTGCACACTTTATGTTTAGATGCCATTTATAAATATCTTACTATCGTTTGTTAAATTTTATGACAATTTTTACCATGCCTGATGACTGTAACTCATGCATTAAACATGCACACGTATTTTAACAATATTTGCATCTTATAATATGCTTCCTAACGACTTGTCATAGACTCATCAGTTAAACATTTATTTTACAAATGCATTTTGTAATATGCTATGGTAATAAACTATAAAAAAGGTATCCCACCTTGTAATATTTTCAGATGGATGAATAATGCATTACAAATTCTACCTTCATTTAAAACATGACCTCTATTCTGATGAAATCTGATACATTGTCTGGATTTATGGTGATCACTGAGTTGTGTGGGGTGCTGTCAATCTGCTTTCTGATTAATTTTCCTAGTTGATAAATTTGAATTAATCTGTAAATATTTACAAAATAATATGGGGGGTTTTTTTCAGTTTTTTTATTTTTATCTGCCTGATTAATTTAAACAAAATGCACCAGCCCCCATCAAGCTGGGAGCTAATTTTCATTCAAATAATTTCTGGAAATTCAATTCAGTTCTGAAGTTGATTATCAAAATCATGATTGTTCCTTTGCTGGCTGCCTAAGTTTGTCGTATGTATCTCTAAAGAGGCCTATGCTACTGTCACATCTAATCTAATGAGCTCTGTAAAGATGAAAGATACATAATATTGGAAAATTTTATAATAAGCTATTACACATTTAAAACGTTGCTACTATTTATTATTTTCAATTTCATCTACATCTGATTTTACATACTCTTTTAATTTATAGAACTTTATTCAAACCAAAGTTTTGCTTAAATAGCTATTGCCATCATAGTCAACCTGCTGTCTAGCTTCCTGAAACATCATGCTGATTTTTTCAATGTTTTTTTTTAATACGAATGTTTGTACCTAAGATTCTCTGGCTGATTTCTCTCTGTGTGCACACACATGTGTAGATTGTAATATTTTCAATAGTTTTATTTCACCAGAGATTTTTTTTCTTCAAAAGTGAAGCGAAAGACGGGAGTTTGAGGTTTGCTTGGTTGGTGGGTTTGTTTAGATAGGCTCTAGAGTATGTCCATACATCTGGTGATAGAACAAAATGATTGAGGAGTTCAGCAGTGTTCTTCATTAGTTACCCTCCCATATCTGAATAAAAACAAGTGTCTGGCAGTTTTACTTTTGCTGTTTGCCTGGAAATAGTTTTAGGGCATTGCATCTGTGATGCTGTCTGCATATGTGAAGTCAATACAGAGTAGTCTGGTTTTACATCTATTTAACATAAATACAAATGACTACTTCAGGTGCATACTAAGGAGGAGTCAATGTTAGATAATTGGTCTCTTGAAAGAGGACTTCATTACACCAGACAATAGAAGGTTCCACCTTGTCTCTGCCTTTCACCTTAATAGTCCAGGCTCAAGGGCCTTTTGTCACCATTCATAGTCAAGGCACTTTTAGTCAACACATTGTTGTCAACACATAGTCAACGCAGTTTTAAAGAGAAAAATTATGCAATCTGATTTAGACGTCTAATTAGGATTTAATGAATTGTGCCACAGAAATGCCTATTTTTCTCCTTTGATTACTTCAGATGACTATTTCAGGTACAGATTGCATTTGATAGAGCGGTATCACCCATTACCACTTCAATTTTATTTCCTTTTTTTTCTTTTTTTTTTTTTTTTTTATTTCTTCTAAATAAATTACTGCCTATGAAACAAGCTGGGCTTATTGTCATTCGAGTTTTACCTCTTTGTACTGAGCATTTTAGACCCCACTCGACATAGTCAAACACACTCAGTTAGGATTGTCTAAATTCTGTTATGGCAGTCTCCCTGCTCATAGAGAGAATAATTAATTCTGTTCCAGTTTGTTTGTTTGGCTTTTTGCTTTTTTTGGTTTTTTTAGTGTTTATCATTAGGTGAAAGCAAACAACTAGTTCTAGTTGAGATATTGTGTTCGAGTGATGTGGCTTCTATCCTATAGCATCAAGGCTGGGAAATACTCATTCTACATGGGCTATATGAAACTTCAGAGTACTTGTCTAAGTACTGAAGTGGCCTTGATAAAGTATTTAGTCTTCTGTGACAAATGCTTTAGCCATCACTTCTCCCATTCTTTGGGGGGGAATTCAAACAAAATTTGCTGTCTTTTTCTAGTAAAATTATAAAATGCAGCAGTCATTGTTTTGTTGGAAAATTTTGCCTATTTTTTCCTGATGATTGTTTTTCTTAGAATCATGTTGTATTCTTTACTTACCTTTGAAATTATGAGTGTGACTGTTTTGTTTAGTAGGAGTATGGTGATTTCTAGAGTGAATTTTATAGCAATTTTTCTAGTGTTTAACTGTTTCAGTGGATTTCCTAGCTTCAGTTGTGCACACTGTTTCTTTAAATATGTCAAAATACTGTAGTATCTTGGTAGTTTCTTAGTTCTCAGCTGTTATACAATCTCATCTATTATAAGTCACATTATGGTTGCACAAGAATTGCAGTAAACATCTATATTTTGTGATGGGAACTTCTTTTGTTAAAGTTTGCTCAGAAAGCACAGATTCCACACTCTTCTGTATTTCTTGGCAACTTGTCATTCTTTCATATAAATCAAATACATACCATATATGTGCTTTTGTTATTACTTGACTGTTTCAGGATTTCTGTAGTTCAGATTCAATGCATTCCTTGTGTTCTTGGAATTCCTTTTGTTGATTTCAGTTATAGAAAAGCCTGTGAGACGCGCTCTAGAAATTTTTTTTACACATTGCATATATCTTTTTCTATGTGAACATCCACAAGTGTATATTTACATAGGCAGCTATCATGTGCTGTCTTAGTACAGATAATAAACTGCAGGGTTGTTAATCATGCACCCTTCTCGACTGAACTTTAGTAGTCTCTTTCCTTCTATTATCACAAATCTCTGCTGTTAGTACTAACAGTAATACTATTTTCTCAATCCTTTTTTTTTTTTGGTTTTTTTTTTTTTAGTTTTGCTTGTCAATTCTTCTTCCAAATACATTGTGATTTGTAGGCCAGAAGAGAGAATGTTTGATCCAAATTAGTGACAGTTTCAGTGTCTCGCCCCTTACTGAAGCCAACAGTATGGGCTTTATATCATGGGTTAAGAGTAGATTCTAGCTGCCTAGTAGATCACACGCTTGATTTAAGTCCTGGGAGGTTAAGATGCAATAGATTTTCAAACTACAGTATTCATATGCATACAAAAATATTTTAAAGTTATTTTGGTATTTCTAAGCTGTAAAAGTTAGCAGACTTCCTCAGAGGTACATAATTTAAAAATTACCTTTATAGAAGGAAAAAAAAAAAGTTCTGTGGTGCATTTTAATAACTTTCTGAAGATTTTAAAGCTAGCTTTTTTATATAAAAATTCACATTTCCTATTATACATGGTGATGTGTTTTTGTATGAAGGTTCTATTCTAGTTTTGTTTGGGAGAATCTGCATAAATCATGTATAGTTTCTTCATAATGTGGCAACTCCAAACTCACACCAATGAAACCATCATACTTTTCATGTCATGTATGGTATATAACATACATACGCACTTACAGTGAGGTAGAGGATGATACTAAAAATCTCTTCCCTCTAGGCTTGAAAAATAATCAAAAAGTAGAAGACACTTTCTGTGCCTTGGGAAAAACAGATCAAGAAATTAAAACTCCAGTCATTACCAATAACCTTAAAATGTATTTTAATGTGCTGCAGCTTCAGTTACCCTCAGCTGAAGCTTCTCTATTTTAGCTTACAGGGTCTTGTGACCTCAGCCCATAGCAGAGTTTCAACAGTAATAGCGACAGCCATCTTGGATAAATGTAAGTGAATTTTTTCCTCATTTCTATAGTTTCTCTCCCTCACATGCACTTTTGGAGTTTTGTTTTTCACTCTGGATCTAGACAGTATTCCTGACAACACTTCTGCTCTGTGCCGAGTAGCATGATTGACACAAAGTACAAGTAAAGCAACTAAGTGAGATTTCTTGCCTTTTAAATGTCACAGTATCAGACTCATCCTGTGCTTTTGAAATGCCAGTATGATGGCCATGCAAACTTTATTTTACCTGCAGCTAGCTCGATGGTTGTTTTCCTTATCAGCCAGGATTAATCTGCAAAAAGTGAAGCAGTACAAAAAGATTTTGGCCATATAATCTTGTTTTAGTTAGTGCTAAGGATGAAATCTAGGAGAATTCAGAAAATATTTTTTCTTAAGGAAAGGTTTGCCTTCTTCAGTCAGCTTTATCATTTCAGTTCTGCTTCATGTCAGATTGTGGTAATCCATTTCCAAACTTAGCTCTGCATTCACTAACTATTGTATAAATCTAGGGCTGGACCTGGAGCTGGAGATGGAGCTGGGAAAGGCTACACATAGTGCCTGTGTAACAACTTCCAGAAGTATAAGTTAAGGAATTAAGGGCGTCTGCCCACTATTGGTTTCTGAAGAATACCAAATACAGCAGTCACGCTTTTTTCAATGGTTATCATATTGTTGTAATGGTGAGACAAGCAGAAGAAAATAGAAATAGAGTTACTCATTCAGAAAATCCTGCCCTGTATGCTGATAGCCTGAAGAAGCTGGCGTTTGGTAGAAACTTACAAAAGATAGCTGGACTTAAATATTCTTCGGTATTTAATCCTGAGTTGGCCTTTGTCTGAATTGACCATTTCTGAATAAAGTAGCATCCTTGGTCTGTTAAATCACCATGCCACCCTTCCATCTTCTATTTGTTCATACATCTAAATATATAGGTAACATCATACCTAAAATTCCAAGGTTTTATTTACGTGTAAATAGTTGCATTGTAGCCCTGTACCTACAGTAGTACCTTCTTAATGACCTCAGCTAGCTAAGCACGATTGTTCAAATGCAGCCTGTTCTCTTCATTTCTCTTGATGTGGTTTCATAGGATGTGTCTGTTCATGAACTGTATGAAATGAAAGGCTTCACCTATGGAGCAGTTAAGGCTATAACCAGCAGAAGTGGAACTGCCTCCATCCATCCATCTTACAAACATGACACTCAAAGATTGATACTGGGCTGCCTTGGTGTTTTACCTACAAACCTGATGCCAGCTTAAAAAGTCATTAGAATTCAGATCTTCTAGCAAATATGTGCTTATGTTAATATCTCTGTAATAAATGTGAGACCAAATCATGTATAGCAGAGCCTGGAAGCTCTGAGAGTAGAAGTACTTGTACTAAAACCAGTTTATTATCTTGAATTCTTGAATTGTCTGAAACTTTAGTGTGCCATGTAGGTGGAGTGAGCGCTCATCATCTGCACACAGACATCAAGTAATAAAAGAAATATCATGCCTAGAATCTATTCTTTTTAACTAAAACTATGAATGAAAAAAAAGGTATAAAAAACGTTGACTTGGCTACGAGTTCTAAGTAGGAATATACTGAATAATGAAGAATAATTCCTAAAGTTTCTCCCAGGAAACAGTTGAAATCTGTGCAAACCCTGAGGACCAGTGTCCTCAAAGGTAAAGTTGTTTTATAATAATTACGATAAATCTTAATTTAATTTCACAAGAAGAGAGGGTGTTCTTACATTTGTCATTGTAAAGCTGAGTTAATGAAAGAGCTTTGCAACCACTATCACAAGGAAGTATGTATAGATTTTGAATGTGTTTGAGGATAAAATAAAAGCTCAATTTGTGAGAAGTTTCACAAAATCATCACTCTAATGATAGTTTAAAACTCAGTCTTATCTATATGCTTATCAAATACCAGTTATTTTGTTGGAGCCATGTATGCTGACATAAATTCATTGCCACTACAAGCTCAGTCCCATATTTTTTATCTTTTTAACACCGCAGTTTGTGTGACACTTCTATCCCATTAAGTGATGTGATCCTTACGTACAGGAATGATCCCCTGCTTTGATAACTGTCTTTGTCTTGTAACAACATACAGATTATTTAATTAATAGAATGATAATGTGATTCCATAGATCGTGTTAAAACAGTATTCCCTTTATAGTGGGGAGTTAGAGTGTGGTTTATTTCCTATTTTTATTATTTATGTAGCTCTTCCAGTTGTGTTTGAACAGGGGATACAGATAAAAGTTAAAAGAATGTGTTTATATATTTCAAACTGCGGGGTTTTTTACTAGCATATGTAGCATGTTTAGCATTTGGTGTGTATATAAATAATGTGTAAATTATGAGTATATAAATAAATATATGTTTAACTACCATATCGGGGCTTAGATATAGCTCGTCATTTAATACTTCAATATGTTATGTGGGGACTTTAAAATACAGTAGAAAGGATTTTGTGAAAATTATGTTATAGAAAGTGTGGTGGAGCATACTAGGAAGTTATACAATGTGAAAAAGCTTGCTATAAAATGATTTAAGATATTAAAAAGCCAGATGCTCACAAATCCAGCCTGCTAATCCTTTTGGCCAAGTAGATATAACATTATGTACTTCATGCATAATACTAACTTCTAGGAATTACAGTTTCTTTTCTGTGTTACACTATCATGCTTCCAAAAGTCGACCCTTGCACAAGAGGCATTTATGCTCCGTAGTAAAAAATCTGAGAATTTTGTAGAGAGACTGAAGTAACAAAGGTACCCACAATGCTGCAGTTATGAATATTTTGTTATATTATTCTTGTGGTTCTTCATAATTGTCTTTGCATCCTCAATGTATAAAAGGCAAAGAATTGTTAGACTCTAAAGAACTAAATCCATTCCCACAATATATGTTACTGCAAATATAGATTTTATTCAGCCTGAAATCTCCTTCCTTTTAATGTTCCACGGACACTGAAGTCTAGATGGCTGGAGTGAATTGAGGGTTGTGCAGATGATTTTTTTCAAAGATCTGTGCACTCACTGCTCCCACCAGATTCGTTTCCAGAACCCACACATTGTGCTGTTACCTACAAAGTAACAGAGAGAATATAACTGAGAAATGTTCATTTCTCAGTGCCTTTTCATCCTAAATTGGAAGATTTGGTTTGACATTATGCAACAATTGGTATTGCAGTTTCCTTCAACACTCATGCATTTAAGGAATTGCTTTAGGACATCTTACATTGGGCAAAATTTAGCAAGAGTGTGGCTTTTGCCACTTTAATGAGTTTGCTGTTCAGAAACTCCCAGTAACCACTGGATTATCACTACTGACTACAAACAGCAAGACAGATAGATATGTATATATACTTTTTTTGAGCAGCCCCTAAAGCTTTGCTCCTTCCCAGAGAAAAGGTAAACAGTCAGTTGAAACCTCTTCAGCAACTCTATAAACAAGAAGATACCAACAGCATGTCGTCTTTTCTATTACCTGGGTGTCCTGTCTGTGTTCTCCTTCCATATGTAAATCCTGTTCTAACTTCTTTGTGTTTGTTGCTGCTATTTGATATTTATATAGGGTTCATAAAGTTTGTAGAGAAAATAAAAATATCCAACCTAATAATAATCCTTAACTGGTCTTTTAATTGAGCCAACCATTCACATTTCTACTTTTCCTCTTCTTAAATATTTTTTTCTAGCCATTGTTATGACTTGTAACAGAGTCTGAATGCCCATAATTCAGAAAACTCTTCAGAGAACATAAGCTTCAGTTTTCTTTACCAGATTGATAAAATTTTGTTTATTTGTCCTCAGGAGGGTTTGCTATGGTTGGGAATAGTAACTATACCACTGAAAGAAGCAAAAGTGTAGTGAAAATTGTGAAATCTTTCACAATTTTAGTGTATCTGTATCAGTAGTAATAAAATGGATCCAGCATTGAACATTTCATTACAGATTCATTAAGTATTCCATTAATAACATTTTTTTGTTGTGACTTTTCAGTACTAAAATGCTCTGAAATGTGTTATAGTAATTTTGGATCAAAAAAGATGATTTTGAAGAAGTCGACACATTCCTACATTTTCAAAAGAGCATTGTTAATATTAGTTTTTCAAGGTTGCATGATGTCAGGTTCATCTCAAAGCGAAACTTTTGCTTTGGAATTTCCTTTTTTGGGGTAGCTCACTTGCCAGGGTGTCTTTTTGTTCTGCAATTTGCGTAACAGTTTTTTATCAAGAAATACTTTTATATCAGTTTATTTCTTTTAATTACAAATCAAATTAGATTGCTATTCAATGCTTACAACTATTATGCCTATACATATATTTAATGAACATCAGTTTGTGAGGTTTTGTTATGAGTAATCCAAATAGTATAACAAGGAAGTTACATCTATTTTTCTTAGAATAAGAATTTTAATGCCATTAAAAAAAATCCCTGAGTAGTTTCTAAAACTAAATAAAAGTGAGAGGTAAATAGAAGTTTGTACAGAAAATATTTTTAACAAAAGTCTGTGTCTCAAATGTTGCAAAAGATTCTATACTTACTTCAAATTTACACAATGATATAAGTTATACTGAATTTTCACAGGCTCAAAGCTTTGTGATTAATTGATTTTGTGTCTAGAGAGACAAATAAAAACAAAATTTTTTGAATCTGTAATTTTTAGGGAAACTGTTCAGAGACCTTTGGAAAGTACTGCTTTATTAAATGCTAGGCACTTAAATGCATGAAAATTAAATGCATGAAAAAAGTATTGAAAAGATTTAAAAGAATAAAGGACTTAAAAACTTACTGCTTTCAAAACTAAGGGAGACGTGTTTCCACTCACTTCTCAATTTTGGGGCACTGGTTGCTCTCTGAGTTACAGGGAGTAAGGGAGTTTACTTCCTTCCCTGTCAGCCTGAATGCAGGGAACAGAACCAGCTGTCAGGCTGCTCCTGCAGCTGGGGGAGCCGCTGGCACTCGCCAGCCCCGTGCATAGGGTGTTGGTAATGATCCAAAGCGGAATAGTTGAGAGAAAAGACTGAGGTTCTGGAGCCTGCTGGTTAGCCATCAGTCCTCATAAGTGAGACCCTTTAGTGCAGGTCCCAGCTGTGGTTTCAGGCCCTGCCCAGGTTCTTCCCATTCCCTGGGGAAAAGGGAGGTTGGACATGGACCTGGCCATTTCAGCCTTTAAATGAAATGCAATAAACGCCACTTCTATGTCTTTTCAAAGGAGTCAACATTTTCAGTGTAAGAAGTGTCAAAATATTTTCTTTTTTCTTATTTGCTTGTCGGAACGGCTTTTTTTTTTTTTTCCCTTAGCAATATGCACTTTATGTGGTTTACATTAATTCAAACTTGGGCTGTTGTTTCATACAGTGGTTGGTTTGAAATGTGCTGCTACTATTTTTGACTAAAAGGAGTTGTGCATTCAAAACGTTGTCCCTTGTAGACTTATTGAAGCTCTTCAGTTCCCTATAAATGTTGCATCATAAGAACTTAAAAAATATGCATTCTATTTAGTAGTCCTGGATGTGCTATATATGGTTTTCTGACAAGCAGCATCCCATATATAGTAAGTCACAGTTCTGATCATCTTTTGAAAAGATAAATATAATATAAAATAAACTTTTATAAACATATAGTGACATTCTTAAAATGCATTATTTAAGAAATATCAAAAATATTTTAAGGTAGGTTAATGAAGATCTATTCAAACAGTGAAATAATCAAACTATTATCAGTATACAAGACTGAAGAAAATACGTTGCTATGTGCTGTATCTTTTTTATGATTCCTCTTGAGAATGAGTTAGCTCAAATTAAGGTGCTCTGCCAGTTTTATTTAAAGATCCGTACTTAAAAATGACTAATTTTATGGCATGTATTTTCTGTTTATGTGCCTGTCAGTTTTAAACAGCCTTTTATATGCAAATGCACTATGACAGTTCTATATTCTGTGTCATTTCGTCACTAGTTTTTCATGCTATTGGAATAATCCCTTAACAGATATTTATAGAGTTTTTACTGTTATTTTGACAAATCAGACATTGTTATTAAAGTGATAAAAGAAAGTATTTCTAATGCTTTTTGCATTAAAAGTTCTAAACTTTTTTTTAAGAATTATGTCTGTTTCCTAGTTCTATTTTAGTAAACCTTTTACAGAAATTGTGTCTTTCTAGTTCCATTTTTTATGCTAAGAAAAATCTGTTCTTGGAACTTGTTTCTAAAGAGGTGGATCTCTAAAGATCCATCCTTATTGCTCTTTTGGTTATTTCATTGTAAGTGACTATAGCCAGCTGTGTCTTCCATTAAATTAACTCATGAATATCATGTGCTTTACCAGTGCTGGACGTGGCTCCTCTTAGAGACAGATTGCCTGTAATTATCAAAGCAAACAAACATTGGTTTATTATCTGTAATGTTTGTAGTTTGGAAAACTTTTTGCCTTTTCATGGGGGATATGCTCTCAAGGTAACAAGTTTGGAGGATTTCAGCTGTATTGTCCATTTCAATGCATGCCTACACAGTGTCTAAGCACAGAATGGTTTGGGTTTGAAGGGACCTTAAGGATCATCTGGTTCCAACCCCCATGCCATGGGCAGGGACACCTTCCACTAGACAAGGTTGCTCAAAGCCACATCCAATCTAACACTTCCAAGGCTGGGGCGTGCACAACCTCTCTGGACAGCCTGTTCCAGTGCCTCACCACCTCACAGTTAAGAGTTTTTTCCTAGATCGAGAACTCTCATCTTTCAGTTTAAAGATGTCTTATCACTACATGAAAGAACACTGTAATTTCTAAGGAAACCTTTAAATTTGCTTCATCCCTAGGTAGCACTTTATATTTTGATACTAAACCTGTAGACTACAAACAAATTGAAAAAATAAAGTGAAGTATTTCTATAGTCTTGAAAAAAAGCCCCAGAACATTGGCAGGTGACATAGAAAGTCATTCAAAGGACAGAGATACTCACCTGTGTCTAATGAAGGAGGTGACATTTCAGTAAATGGACGATACTTAAATATATGCTGTGTGTTGGCAGTCTCCCAAGACTGCTGATGGAAGTGTTTCTGGGGAAAGGAGCAGTGTATTGAAGAAACTGCTGCTTTGAGCTGTGTTGTGAGAGTGGGACTGGGGACTGGCTAAATGCTTGGTGGGAGGCACCAGGATAGCAGAAACTTTCGAACGATACCAGCTGCTGAAGCCATGGACAGCTCTCAGGTCTCTCCTTGACAGATACTGTGAAGCTATATTTACCCCAGTTTATCTGCATTTTTTTCTGTATTCTGTTCTGAATATCTCTGTGTTATTTGAATTAGTGGTGTAAGTCTTCTGTCACTTGAGAGCAACACATGACACACGGACAGGTTTTCTGCCACTATCACCCTGGAACCCTGTGGCTTTTCAAATGAACTATCAAAAAGTCCAGATTCATCTTGCCTAACCTAGGGCATTTAACTTTAGGTAGCCTTATTAGAAGAAAAGTCAGTCTAACCTGTGTCTGCAGTAGAAGACAGAGACAGACATAGACAATGCTGGTTTTACAAGGATGGGACTAGTCACTGGATTTGCACATTGTCTTCTGTTGCGGACAGCCTGTTCCTAGGACAAGCAGACATAACAATAAGATGCTAAAAATGTTACTGTACAAACCTGGCCCAAGCCACTGGCACGTAAGATACTATGAAATTTTCAATGATAATATTCTAATGAGGTCCCTGTCAGGCTCAGGTATATAATAGATTGCTTCATGATGTGATACCTTTGTGTATTCATCTGAGACAGAGGAAGCTTTTGCCATGATAAACTTGTCTGTTACAGTTTATGTTTTCCATTGGATTTCATTTCAGTCCTTCAGTACTTCTGATCTCTATAAGCATTTTTCTCTATGAGAAGACACTTAGGAAATTTCCTGATTAAAGTTAACCAAGATATTGAGATTTTGTTCTGTTATTCACTTTCTATATTAATTATTTCTGAAAAGACTAAAAAGTATTCATGCTAATAACCATGTCATTGCACACCAGGGCAGGTCTGACCACAGTCCTGAAACACAGCATTTGAGATACAAATAGATGTGTTTGTATGACTGAACAGCAAGACAGGTAGCAAAACAAAATCAGAAATGTCTACTCTGTATATGCACATGGCTGTTCTTTCTATAGAACAGAAAAATTGGAAACCCTCTTATTCATGTGACACAAGACCATGAAATACTGCAGTAGTTTCTAGTTGGCTAGAATGTTAAAACACACCTTTGCATTATACACCCAGAAGACACATAAACAATAAATACTGACAAATTACTCTAAACTGCACTGCACTATTTTAAAAGTTTTAATTAATGAAAGGCTCTTTTCAAATTGCTATGGAAAGGTCACAAATAGAAAGGTTCACGTAGATGTGAAAAAATACACAGCAGTTCCCTGGCCTGATGAGTGATTTCTTGCCCTAGTTCTGGCATCTCTTGACAGTGTTGGTCACTGTTTCTGTTTTCTTGTGCTATTTTAATCTGTGGCTGTTCAGTGGGGAACACTAACGGTAATGGTTAGAAATGAGTCGGTGACTGCATCATCTCCTTGTTGTCTTTACAGCCAGCTTTGCCCGTTCACTCTATCGCTGTACACAAAATTATTTTCTTGTAGTGAAGAGCTCGAAAGCAGCTTGCTTCATCTGCTCCGAGAAGCAGATAGCTGGGCTACAGACCTGCATTTCATGATTGCTGGTATGGCCTCCTTATATCACAAACTGATCAAAAGAGCCTAAAAAGTGGACAGATAAGGGATTTTATTCAAGCCAGGAAATAGGTGAATTGGATTAATCTCAGCACTTCTTGAAAGCCTGAGAATTGTCCACGTCAGCTGCTCTTTGGGCCAAATGATAATTTTTATTGCTTAAATTTGACTGAGATCAATCCATTTTACCCAGAGGTGGGAGCAACTAACACCAGTTAATCCGCATGTACTCCTGATGAATGTACATAAAGCTACAGAGTACTTGTCAGCCTTGACAGGTTAAATGGAGAACTATCCTATTAAAGGCTACTTTGGCTGAGATCAAAAAATATTTCTTTTATCTCTATCTAAATAATATACATAACATATGCTACTGATATGCTTGGATATTCTATTTTCAATCTTCTGCACCTGCAGCATGTGCCTTTGCCAAGATTCGAAAGAGAGGGGCCAGGATTTGGAATGGAAATCTTGGATATGTTGTGTGTGTCCTGGGCAAGGTGGCAGTGATACCCAAATCACTGTGATCCAGGTGGTCTTACCTTTCTATCTTAAACAGTCCTAAGCTGGGGTTTTTATGTCTTAGGTGCAAGGGTTACAAGAAAGAGTAGCTCTGTAACCCACATGCTGGCCACAGTTTATGCCTAGAGTATGTTTATGTCAGCTGAAGATAGAAGTTTTTGTCTGCCATTTGTACTCATATAAAGTTACCTTTATTTTGCTGGTGGTGATAGCTATATGTTGTTGCTTGAGAAATGGGGAGGGGGGAGGGAGGGAAAGGAGTAAATCTTTAGACTAGGAAAAATATGTTTTCAAATGTTCATTTTTAATAAATATTTTCTTAATATCTAATTGATCCCAAGATTAGGCACAGAACATGCTAATGTGCACATTTAGGCGTATAGCAGCGTAGACAGATTTTACATGGGCATACACGGCAGCTGGAGAAAGCCCTGGCTCCTCCCATTGGTGGGAAGCCAGGTTTTCTAAGCATCGTGCAAGGGAAAATTGCTCTGCCTTTTCCAGAACTTTAAGCTCAGGGAAAAGGGGCAGAAAATTAAGGCGTAAGAGTGCCTCAATTCACAGAAAAGCATCAACCTAGACAGATATGAATGTCTGGCAATTATATATATATCCTTTAGTCGGACTCTGGCTTGGGGATTATGTAGCTTTGAAAATCATACTGCATAGATGCTGGTCATGCATGTTCCAATATTAGTGTTCTCCGTATTTCCAAAATAGACCCTGATTCATTCTCCTGGTTTTGCCCCAGGTATAATGCTTCATTTTAGTTCCTTGGCTAGTTGGTGAAAAGAGGAACACATTTCAAGTCAATATTTCAAATATTCAAGATATAGTTGAGCTGAATTATTTTCTGATTATATCTGGGTTTGTGCTTACTATTTGAAGACTTTTTTTGGGGGAAAGTGGAGTTGCTACCATTTTATATCTACAAGTTTCACACTCTTGAACTTTAAGCTGGAAAATGGGAAAAGAGTTGTTCTGGTGAGCTGGGAAAGATGTTTCTCTTGGCTAGTCTTTACTTCCTCTTAAAGCGGAAACTCTTAGAAGGGATCAGAACAGTTACGCACTTTGTGAAGATCTGGAAATACAGATGAGAGCCTTCAGCCTGTGCACATTTTACAGTATAAACAAAATGCAAAGGCAGAAAATTTTAAGGAAGTGCTAATTGAGTTTCCTGGGATAGAGTTTGATTTGGCCGTGTGGGGAAGGAGTATTTCAGTTTGTTTGGATTCATTTTGTTGGAAAATTAGAGTATCAAATTAAATTGCTTTAAAATACAATGTGCTCTTGGAGTTCCTTTAAACTAGTAGAAACCTAAGTCACTCAAGGTCAGCAGTTAGCTGAAATTTTCTAAGGCTGTCTTGTGTGCACTGAGAATTGAAACACAGCAACAGTAAAATAATCCCATCATTAGGACAGTATACTGATTTTTTTCAAATTTTTATGTAAGATTAATCAAACAATTTATACTATTTGATGTATATACTAAGGACCATCTGTAGGTCATACAGTTCTGGTTTGAAAGGATACAGGATATTCCACTTCAAGAATAATTTTAGTGGCTCCAAGTGGCTATGACTGGGTAGCTCTTTTGTTCTTCACTTCTGCGCGGTTCACTCACTGCTGTTTTGTTCTGCCGTCTAAAGGAAGGAAGTCTTCTCATCACCAAATGTAACATGTCTACATCAGGAGGTTCTTTGTATGATTCATGGAGAGAAAGCTCTCAGAACAATTCAAAATTCAGAACAGAGCTCAATTTATTCAGTCTGAATTGCCATCTAAAAGAGCTTCTCTCTTTCTCTCTTAACTGTATAAATAGTATATAGACACTCCTCCTAATTTATACTGTTAAAGTTACAAGCCATAGTTTACTTGGCTACGAGCTGCATACTTGCTGGCATCGTCTTGTGAGAGGGAAATGCTGCAGATGGATTGGAGGTTTCTGATATCCAAATAGTACAATACTTCTGGAAAAGTAATTTGGTTGGTAAGCCGTATAGTCCTTGGGTTTTCTGTAGGTCTTGTAGTTCATTGTGATGGTAATTTTTTACATGTACTGTAGCTCATTAGAAACTGGACTGAAACTGGAAGTATTATTGGCCATCGAATAGTTTCAGA
>VZTE01001407.1:336630-354130 GCA_013397775.1 Eulacestoma nigropectus | reverse complement strand
TCCGATAACAAAAAAAAAGCTGTAAAGATAAAGTTCTATAAACTAGGATTACACAACAAAGCACACTCTAATATATTAAATTAATTAAAATGTAGATAGATTAATAATAATAAATTAAATTCCACTGTAAACAGGGAAAAGAGGAGTCCTGATACACAATAGGTATATCTTTGTTACTTTATTTTTCCTGTTGCATGCCTCGTAGGGTTTCTCTGTTGATAAACTTTAATAATTTGTATCAGAATTTATGTTTTCAGAAGCATGTAACCTTATCTGAGCTGCATAAAATTGGGCAGTATATATTGTCAGTGTGCAGGGATCATTATGTATTCTTGTTGTCTAGTTATGAACAGCTTACAAATACCACTCAGTTTATTCTCAGCTCTTTCTAATATTGTAGAACCAGGAAGATTCAAAAGGTTATTATTATAGTACACACATACCAAAGCAAGAAGAGAAGGAATGCAGTAGTTTCATCTTTTAAAATAGTTGTTTCCTTCTGAAAAGCCTGATCATGTACTGTGTGTGGTTTCACACCTACATTTGTTTTTGAACGGAGGATCCTACAGAAAGAATCTCCATTAAATGTTTAATTACACATCTTTCAATAAGCCAGAGAGACTTGTCTTACGAAACAGTTCCATTCTCAAATCTGTCACTTAAAATTTGATGTGATTTTCGATTAATTACTTAAAGGTGGTGACTTGTTTCCTCTGTCTGTAACAAAGAAATAATTCCTACCTACCTTAAACCAGCTCTGAATATGACTAATATATGTGATTTTGTGACTCTCCTGAAAAGCACTGAAAACTAAAGGAATTTTCATTATCAATACCTGACTTTCAAAATAAAAGGAACTTGGAATAAAAATAGTGTGTCTTCTATGGTTGTACTTGGTGAGATTGGTCAACACTTCTTGAAAATATGTGTGCAGTTTTTCAAGGCTTCTGAAAAATGCAAAAGCTTACTGCAGATGCAGGCTACCTATCCATTTATGCTATCAAGAATATGATTTTTATACGTAACATGTAAAAATATAAATTTGTATGGTTCCTGTTATCTATTAGTACATAGGAACAATAGATGAGTGTTTAACTGGCAAGCTTCTTTACAGCTAAAGCTGAATTTTTAGCATACAGCAGAAGAATGGTGTTACATGCACAGCCTTAGCCTCCACTATTTCTCTATTAAATTGATCTGGGATAAACCCAGATATTTTATTCTTCAGAGAAGCTATGTCTTCATTTTTGCAGCCATGTTCATCTATTTAATTTCTAATATCAATGTTTTCATTCTGAGTCATGGCTTTTCTTTAATTTGTACATTCATATGCAGTAATAAAGCAATATACAGTTGTTCTTGCCTGAAATGCCATTTAGATGTGTTAAAAATTTGTTTAGATATCTGTAATTTTATTTAGCAGGATTTATAAGCTAATCCAAAGAAATGGGAGATAGCCTGTAACAAAAACATGAGAAACTTCAAATATGATGGACATTCCATCTGGGTCCATCATGGAGCCAACAAATTTATGTGTTCTTCAGCGGCTGTCCCACCCACTGTGTTTTGTAGGATTGCATACTCAGTCATCTTCATGGCAGAGTTAGGAGTTCAGTGTCTCTGAGCATGCCATGTAGCAAATAGGTTGCAGTCATAAATCACGTTTCCCTTTGTCACTTCAGTTTTTTGTGAGAGGTTTAACCAAGAATTTTGAGGTGTTTGTGGCCTGCTCAAAGGAACCATCCCATGTCTTCACTGGGTTCACTCTAGCTGAACTGATTTTAGATACATTGAGAGATTTCTATGAATGAGTCAGAGATTGCCTCTCTGCTACATTTTTGTAAAATCAGATTGGAAATCTTGGAAAACACAGACACTAAATCAACAAAATATACCTAATGCATATAATTGGCCATAAAGTAGCAGGTTTCAGAGAGTCTTCCACCCCAGATAGCGCAGTAGCACTATGCCAGTAAGAAGTGAAGTACAGTCTGATGTATCACTGAAGGCTGTGAAATGTACCAATTTATGTTAACTAACGACAATTAGAGAAATCTCTTTGCTTAATGTGTTCTGCTAATGTAAATTTCAAGCAGTTTTCAAAATGCTTTGTCTTTTATCTATGGGAAAGAATATATGTATCAGGTATGATACACACGTATGTATCATCACATAAAATTCTTTTAAAGGCAATATTATCTACGTAAGTCTGTATTTTTATTAATGATCTTGACTGCCAGTTTTTTTCGTGCTTCTGTCTATCATCCTGAAAAACAGGTATATTAGTTCTCTAGCTTACACAGTTGAAAGGAACTGTTGAAAATTACAGGAAAAACAAATTTTATGAGAAAAGCTGTTAGAATGTATTGCAAAGCAGATATGTCTCCAAATATAAGAGCATGTACACAGTTAGAGAGATTCAGAGCAGATACTACAAAAGCTAACAAAAATATGCCTGGTGAAGGGGAATCTGTATTTCAGACTGAGGAATAGAGGACTGTTGTGGTACCATGAGTCTTGCTAAACTTAGTCTTACAGGCTGGAGTCTTTAGCACAGAGTATGAATAAATTAGGGCCAGTTGCAGAGTTAGGTTGACTTTCACTCAGTTTAGATCAAAATATTCATATTTTGGTACATATTATAAAAGTAAGCATGTAAGTGTTAGGAAAGTTCTTGCAGGGTTTAAAGGTTAAAGGTAATGGTTTAATTGGGAAAGCGTCCATCTCTGCCGTCCATCTCCTCCTCATATCTGTCTGATGTGGTAGTTGAATAGCATCACTGAAATATAATTGTTACAAGAAGACAAATTCAGATCTCAGATAAACAGTGGAAATTCTTGGTGACTTCAGAGGGAATTGAATAGTGGCTCTAGTCAGTGAATTTTATTCTTTGCTTGTGCATGCCAAAGTTATAAAAACCTGTGTGTCTTGCCTTTAGGACTTGGTAAACTTAAAATAAAACATTATTGTATAGAGATATGGTGTTTCCAGTGCTACAAAACTAGATGTTACAAAGTGTAACAACAGGAATTAATCATGGGAAAGTTAGGTGTCTACTCAAAGTGAGTGTGCACTCCATGGGGAGAGATAGGCACATTCAGAGTGTGGGCTTAGTTCCATGTTAAAATAAATGCCTAAACTAAATCAGATAAACTTTGCTCAGGATTTCTTTATTCTGTTGATTATGGAAGGAGTGCAGGGGTAGATGAGCTTAAATTCCTCCCCACAAGTTTCTGAGTGGAAATCTGGTTTGTCTTTTCCATTTGTACTTTAGAGTAAAACCTTCAGAATTTTTTTTCTTAAAATTCATTTGATGTTTGCAAAAAGTTTATCAGACTTTTTAGTAAAGGCTGGTATGTTTACTTTCAGACTCTTAATTAGTCAGTGTTTTAAGACCATAGTTTATGCTATGATGAATTGTGTGAAAAGTGGTATTCTGTGTAATATTATATGAGGTAATTTCTTCTAATAGTAAATTTCAACAGACTTGTGTTTCTTTTTTCCTCTGTTTCATTTATACAAAGTCTTTCGGGATAGATTCAAGTAATAGAAACTTTAGAAGAGTTTTTCCTCTTGAAATTGGCTCATGATTTAATTTATTAATAATAATATTATTTTTGCTGATTTACAGAAGACTGGAATGTCCCACAACATCTCACAAAGCAGTATTTATATGCCAGCTTGCTATTATATACAGAAAAAACATTAGAATTTTGCTAGACAAGCGAGCGGCTGCTTTTTCATGGGTGGAAAGCCTGGCTTGCTGACAGCTGTTAGACCGTGTCCTGGTTAGCTGGAGCAATGGTCTCACATTGTGTGCCTGCCACAGCACTCGACAAATACCTCAGGCTCTTTCTTAGGACTTTTCTCTCCTATACAGAGAGTGAAACATATTTGTTGTGTCTTTCCAACTCACACTTATATTCCTGAGAACATGTGTGTATGTGGGTGTTTATGCATTTGCAGACACTTGATCTCAGTGTATAACAAGTGGAAAATAAAGCCATTTCCAAAAGAGCGCCTACACAAAAATGCATTCTTAGAGTTTAGTGGAAAACTAATAATCTAATGCCAAGGTTTCCCAACTTTCAGTTTTCAGTTAGGAATGCTGAGAACATGATTCTCTCTTCAGAGAGCAGGTGACTGCGGTGGCAGTCCTTGCTGTGTACACTGATACGTCCATGACATTTTTATTCCTGTATAAATCAGACCTCCTTAAAAGACTAGCTGAGCAAGAAAGTTCTTCTTCTACTGAAGTGATGTATTATGCAAAAATTTTTTTAGGCTAAGTGTCTTTATTGTGGAAAACATTTACAACTTAAAGATACTTATTTTGCTGTCTGCCTGAATCATATCCTTTGAAACAATCTGAAGAGATTTATCTATTCGTAACATTATGACACTTGATAAGATGATTGATTATGAAGTGTTGAGAGCCCTGCCATGTGATCATTTATTTTTAAATGCACATTTGTACTAGCCAATGCTTAAATTTCTTGCAGAAATACATAAGAGATGTGAAACATAAAGCTTGAGTCTGATCGAAACTGATGCCTCTGGAAATAGAGTGCCACAGTACTGTGGCCTTAAAATAACAGATTCTGACTGAAACTGGAACTTTGCAGTGATAAATACTATGTAAAAAATTATGGTCCATCTTTGGTACAAAATAAAAAAGATGTACTGCTGTAGTGCAGGCAAAGTAGAACGTGTTTGACGATGATGTCTTTCTTTCCCTGTGCAGGTGCCTGTGTCAGTGGCCATGATGACTCCCCAGGTGATCACCCCTCAGCAAATGCAGCAGATTCTCCAGCAGCAAGTGTTGTCTCCGCAGCAGCTTCAAGCACTTCTCCAGCAGCAGCAAGCAGTTATGTTGCAGCAGGTAATGTGTGTTACCTGCTTTGGACTGTTAGCACAGGGCATTCACACAAATGTCAGCCAGATTTATGAGTCTTATTTTGTAATATTTCATTGCTCATTACACCAAAAAGAATGAAAATAAATGTGAAACTTCTCAGTCTCTAAATTTCTTTTTTTTTTTAATTGCAGAAGTGTGAAATTGTACTTTGAAACATTCAATAATATATTAAAACCAGCAGCAGCAGCAGTGGCAGATGTATTACAAATACCAAACAAATTGATGTTTAAATTTTCAAGCGCTTAGGCACATTTTAATTGTAGACTTGCCAAAGGAAGTGCAAATAGAGTTGTAGATAATTGTTGCTTTAAAATTCATAACACTGTAGTGCTCCCTTTAGTCACATAAATAGTATGCAGTTATGAAATTTGAACTTAACAGCTTGTTTCATCAAGGGAAAAGGTTTTTTATTTTGTTTTTTTACATACTAAAAATTTGTCCCAGATAAGGCTAAAAAGAAGGAGTAGTTTGCTGTTCCTTAGCACAAAATCTGTCACCTAATTGAAAAATACGTGAACTTGTTATTCATATAATGATAGTGTCAGTGATCAGTGCCTTGGTGTAACGCAGAGTGGATTTTTTTGGGTGCATGCTTAATTGTCATACAGAAAATGATGTGTCTGTTTGTCATAGTCATAGATCAATCACTGAACTGTATGTTTAAACATTTTAATATCCAGTACCATGATCATTACAGGCAATTCACCTTCAGCTGTGAATCCAGCATCCTGCTAAGCAGATTGACAGATTAATTACTTTTTTCCCCTCAGAAGCAGACAGTTTTGTTTGGCCTTAGTGACTTGTAGGTTTCTTGCGAGTGGATGAGTGCAGCTTCTGATTTGTTATATAGGACATGTGAGGAACTTAGGTATAGTTATTTGAGGAGTTAATTTGGCTCTTGCATTCCCTTTAGAATACAGATTTTCTATACCCTTCTGTTTAGGATATTTTGGAATCTGCATTGGAAAATTTCAGAACCGCCTTGGAAAAAAATGTATGTAGATCTGCCTCTTCAAGTCACATTTTTTGTTATGAGGTGATTCTTAATGGCTACGCTACCATATGCCAATCTAGAAGAGTTTAGGAGATTTATAGTACTTGAAACTTTTGCCTTTATTTATTAAAGTCAAAATGGTTTATTCAGCAACAACTACAAGAGTTTTACAAGAAACAGCAAGAGCAGTTACATCTTCAGCTTTTGCAGCAGCAGCAGCAACAGCAGCAGCAACAGCAACAACAGCAGCAGCAGCAACAGCAACAGCAGCAGCAGCAGCAACAGCAACAGCAGCAGCAGCAGCAGCAGCAACAGCAGCAACAGCATCCAGGAAAGCAAGCAAAAGAGGTAGGAGCTAAGACCCTTGCTGATGCACGCTAGTCTGAGCTGTCAGAAGCTTGGAAAAACTAGACCAGTTTAGATCTTCTCCTGTGGCAAGGATGCACCTATCAAAGCTTTGTTTTTATATTTTTACTGGGCTTAATAGCAGTGCTGGTATAATTCTCCTGCTCCCCTTTCTGAAACATAGGATTTGAGCAGTCTAGTGCTGCTGTCGTCTAATGTTCGCTAATGAATCTGAGTGTGCAAAGAACAAACTGTGTGGTGGACTCTGTACTGATTATCTTGTATTCACAGGCAATCTGTGTTGGGGAAGGAGCCTTACTTTGCTCGGTGGCACAGCTCAGAGAGCATGCAAATTTAGTCCATGGCTGAAAAAGAGCGATTGAGCACAGATTTCAAAGTCATAGGCCCCTGATTAATGAACTGCTACTGTAGGTTTGAAGTGGCGAGTAGAAAGTTACAGTTTGATGTGCTCATAAATCAACCTGACAAGTGGGTTTCTCAGGCCTGGCTTGCACTTGTCAGCAAACTGCATCAAATATAAACAGAATACAAACAAAACATGTTGAAGTAGTTAAATTGATCAGCAGGTATCCTAGACATTGTCTTCAAGCTGCCCATTATGCAAACGTCGAGGAAGCAGTTGTGACCTCCTGAGGCTTTGTTTCTGTTTGGATTTGTGAATAGAATTTCAGACAGCCATCAACTATGGAATAGAAATTGCTCCCTTATTTCTCGGGAGGCTCTGGGCAATCCACATGACTTGCTCCATTATGCAGTCTGTTTTCCAGTGAGCGCATCAGAAGTTTCTCTTTTCCCCAAACTAGAAAGGAAAGGTCTTCCACAGCAGCTTATCTTTTTCTGAAGTGTGACTGCCTTCTCATACCTTCCTGAGTCTTTGTAGACTCAAGTTTGTCTTGAAATGCCTCACAATATTGTAACCTGTACTTTTGCTCCATAATAGGGCACTTCGTTGCCTTGAATGCCATGCTCCTTGTAATATATTCCAACATGAAAAGAGTGTGAGCTAACAGGCTAGTGAAAGGAAGGCTACATCCCAGTTTACTAATAGATCACTGGAGACCATGTTCATGGGCCACTGCAGACCAAACTTAGTCAATTGGAAAAACAAGACTGCCTTCAAATCACAGGCTGCTGTAAAAAGTTACACGTTTAGCATAGATAAATTTGTTATCATCTGCCATGAGCTGAGCTTTTTTTTTATTTGAAACAGCTGTTATATACTTCCTCTTGACCCTTTTCTTTAGTGTGTCATTAAGTGTATCTTGCCATTTTCCCTAACACCTAATATCTTGAATGAATATAATAGAAAATTTCAAACTCTTTCACTGCCTGAGTGTTCTACAAATAGCATTATTATTTAATAACCAAGATTAAAAAGGAAGAAGTTGATTTTATGTTTTTGGCTTTCTAGCCTTTAGTGCACACTTTATTTTTGCTGCATTTGCTTTTTCTTTTTTTCCCCCCCTTCTCTTTGTAGCAGCAGCAGCAGCAGCAGTTGGCAGCGCAGCAGCTTGTCTTCCAGCAGCAGCTCCTCCAGATGCAACAGCTTCAGCAGCAGCAACATCTGCTGAACCTTCAGCGTCAGGGACTCATTTCCATCCCACCTGGCCAGTCTGCTCTTCCTGTCCAGTCTCTTCCACAAGGTATTTGAGTAATATGTGATTGGAGAAATTCCTAAATTCACAACTTTTTAGCCATTCCATTTGCATCTGAAGTTCAGAAGTTTCCCATCGTGACACTTAAGCATACTTTGTAATTGAATCTTTATTATTCATATTACCAAATTTTCTGGAGGCTGATAAATTTTGCTGCATATTCTTACAGAAAAATAAAGGCAGCATTTTAGTGTTTTTTCCTAGATGGAAGGTGCATATTTTTATTGAGCTTATGTGCTGAAAACAATTTCTAATAGCAGCGCAATTCAAGCATCATTGCTTTTCTCTGAGGAATCACTGAAATCTGATTTAGTGGAATGTTATTTCATTTAATATAAGCAAACAGGTATAAAATACATCTGACAGTGATATTAAAGCCATTCAAAAGCTCACTTTCTTTTCTTTTTCTTCTAAGAAAATAAAGTGTTTGGCATTGAAAAGCACTTTGAATCTTCAATTTATGACAAGTGAATTTAGGGACAAGCCTTAGGGTTTATTTTCTTTTCTGTTCCTTTGTATTAAATAGGTTAAATAGAACAACAAGTTTTAAAGGTGGTGATTCCAATAGTAATGAACTGTGACTGACAAATAACAGTAAAGACTTATTGAAAAAAAAATTCCATTTGTCACTTTGATCAGGATTTCTCAGTGATGAAAACGAGCTCAAATTCTACTACTTGAAAGAAAATAGGGCACACACTTTTGAAAAGTAAATTAACTTGGAGATAAATGCTGCTTACATTTTTAGATAAGGTCAAAGTCTTCCCATCTAAAGGACTTTGTGTATAACCTGTGAGGTGTGTGTTTCTATTTGTTTTACCATAGAGAGTTGAGCTAAGTGTCTATCATAAAAATTACACAGTAATCTGATCTCTGATACCCCAGTCCTGAAATGAGCATTGTTTAGACTATGTTCATGTCAGGTAACATTATTTTTAATTGGTCTTTATGCATGTAATTCGTTCTTCCACCAGATAACTATTATGAAATTGAAGCCTCAGAAATCAGATGAGTAAAAGCAGAATACACAGTACATAGACAACTGTCTAAAAAACCCCCCAAAACCCCAAACCAAAACAAACAAAAAAATAAACTAAAATGACCAGAAAATCAGAGATTACAAATAAATGTGTTAATTTCATACATTTTGTTGTGTGAAAAAGCTATGACACAAGCACATCTTAAGTTGTAAAAGTTACAACTAAAACGAGTCCTACTACACTAAATAGAATAGCAGTGGGGAGACAAGTTGATTCATAAACTGGGACATGAGAGACTGGTAATGCTGGTTTCTTTTTGTGTGATTGGCTGAGACCAGAGGCAAAAAAAGCATGAAACTCAACCTCCCTCCGAACTGCTTTACCTTTTGCAAACTCCTCTTGTGCCATCTGATGCAAGAGGAATTCCTCAAGTTTTCTCTCACATTAAGCCATCTCCACAGATTTCCCTCAGCACTCTTACCCATTTGCATTGATATTCATTATTTTAGTGCAACACTCATTCATCCACTTCTAGTATAAAAACACAGAAAAAAAACCTTTTTAACAGTTCTTAGGAGTAAACAGTTCTTTTTAAGACCTTCCTTTTACTCAAAGAATTAAGTCCAACAAAACTCACGACGAAAAAGATTGATACTAAAGAAATAAGAAATTACAAAATTTTACAGTTAAAATATATATGGATTGTTATTGTTGAAGTAAATTAATCTCTTTTTCGCTTTGCCTTGATGTTTTTTCATTATAGTAAATTACATACAAGTATTTAATTCTTCCATTTTTAAATTAAACCTTCAGAATTGAATTAAGGTAATACATGCTAGGTGTGGTAAAAGTATGTTTTTCTCCTTCTGCTGTGCTGCGAGAGATAGAAGATAGTTATGCAGAAGGATTTACACGTATAACACAAATATTTTTATATGCATCTATTCAGATTGCTCAGTTACACGGATGGCTAGAACATTGAAAGTAACACAGGGGATTCGTTTTTGTAAGTTATTGATCATAAAGAGTCCCATAAACCACAAATTATTAATGGCAAAGGCGTTTACATTTGATAGTGTGAAAAGATGTATCTTACAAGTACAGCTGTTAGGTTTGCATAAGTAAACAGTATTTTCTTCACGTATAGTTTCTGCTTTTAAAGAATAGGAATGTTTCCCATGTTTTCTTGATGGTCAGGTATTGCAAATAAGATGCAATACGTGTTGTAGCATCTGTTTTGTGACCAGGTCTTCACTATGCCGTATCCAAAACCAGTGGTTTGCTGTGAGTTACTTCCATGTATTGCTGTGTTGATGCTAGTTAAATGTGAAGAACTGTAAATCACAGCAGTAAAAAAACCCAAACAAACTAAACAAACAAAAAACCACCAAAACTCCAAGTTTTGGTCAGTTCATGTTGGAAAAGGAAAAGCTTGCATGGATGGCTTTTATAACTGATAGTTTTATTAAACACTTATTGAAACATAGTAGATAGAGGTGAAAAGAGTTGCAAAGGTAATATCAAAATGCAGAAATTCTTGGTGTTTGTAAGTTTCAAAGCAAATTAGTATTTGACCTTTTTATTATAGTCCATAATTTTTATTCCACTCTTGGTCCTCTTTTTGATCCTTTCCCCTTTAATATAGTGTGGAGAGGGTATTTTAAGGGTTGTCACAACCCATGAAACTTTAAAACTTACCCTACTTTTACATCCAGACTGAAATGCCTGTCAGCCATTTTACAAGTCTCTTATAAAAAGAGTTGAACTTTTTTAGACACAGAAACCACAAAATTGCCATAATTTACAATTAATTACAAATCCTCTTATTAACTTTATACTTTTTAAGTGCCTGCCCTTAATCCTTTTATCCTAAAAGGCAACCTTTCAAGGTCCTCTGAAGAAGTGATAACATTAACCAGCCTGAGCCTAGAGAGAAATTTCTTTCTGATGTAAAAAAACCCTAGGTGAGCTGGGCAGCCTGGAGGCACAGCTCCCTTCGCAGCGGAAGGGGCTGCCCAGCAGATACCCTGACGGGCAAGAGATCCCTGCCCATGGGACAGACCATTGCTGCAGCTGCTCGCAGCCCTCCTGCATTCACTCAGCTTGTGGCGCAGCTCTTACTCAGCTCTCACAGCACCCAAGGTTTGATGATCTCAAATGAAATTTCTGTCACTAGAAGATGTGATATCTGATTACCTAAACAGATGGTTTTATTCTTGGTTTTTATTTTTTTTCAGGACAGAATTAGTTTATTTTTTTCAACAGGAGGAGGAAGGGAAGACTTTGCAGTAAATAATGTACTTTATATATCATGCCACCTAAATGAATACATTATTTCATTTAGATTTGGGATTACATTTGCAGGTAACTGTTATTTACAACACTAAAATAGGTTTTTTGCAGTATTGATGGAATATACCTCATGAACCTCAGCAGTAATTACTTACCTTCATTAAACAATTACAACCAGTGTTACCATCACTCCTGTTGCCCATCTCTCTAATGCAATAAATTAGAGCCTGGCTTCTTTGCTTGCTTCCTTAAAACCTAGGTTTTTGCTATACAAATATGGTATAAACTCCAGTTTAGGACTTGCAATCAACTATTTTTCACTTTTTCCTTAGCTGAGTTTGCCAATGGGTGTTGGTATCTAAGGTAAAGAAGCAGGACTCAAAGCAGTAGTCTAAAAATGAGCTGCGTTCATAATTATTTAAAAAAAAAAAAATTCCCTCCACCCACTTTGTTTCCACATTACCTTCAGAAATTATTAATTCTGTAAATAACTACTAATCTATTTTTAATAGCTTTGAATACTTCATGGTGAGATAGCTACTGAGAATTATTAAGGAACTTCCTGTGCTGTTTCAAAATTTTTTGTTGAATCTGTTTTAGTAGTCCGAGTTTGTACGTTCTCAAAATAAAGCATTATCTAATAAACAGATTTGCCAAACAGTGAAAAACAGTCTTTACATCTTTCTACTGTATCTTATTTACCAGACAAAATACACTCAGTGAAATTTTTGAATGAACAAATGCTTTCTAGTACTTTTCAGGACCAGAAATGTGAGCTCTTTCATTTAAAAAAAAAAAAAAAAAAGGGCACTATTTTGATTCAAACAGCATCAGCATTTTGAATGTTTTGCATTCCAGCAGATCTAGATACCATGACCATGTGTTACCTAATTTTATTTGTTGAGATGAAATAGAGAAGACAGGTTTTAAGATACCTCTGGACCAAACCATGGCAGGCTGAAAAACCTGGCTTTGAAATCACAAGGTCTATGGGCTTCACATTCTTTTCTGCATTTAATCTAGTATTCTTCAAAAATGAGATGTCAAACTTACAAATTCTGGCAATGACAGAAAGTGTATATATTTCTGATGAACTCTTCATCTTTCAAAATCTGGATTTCCTATCTTAACTGCATGTTCGGTGGCAAGATAAGAGAAGGCTCACAGCCCTTCTCTTGCCTGTGTTTTGAAGTCTTTACTTCAGGCAGAAGCATATTGACTTCATGCAAACTTGAGCCAGACAACCCTAACACATATGTATGAATACATTCAAAAAGACATTGCTTTTTGTGACCTAGGATGAATCCTGGAAACTACAAGTTTCCAGGCAGCAAGTGGAGTAGAGAGCAAGTTTAAGCTCTTTTTTCTTTTATGTTTATGAATTTATGGATTTATGAATTTATGAATTTATGTTTTACTACATGTTGATTGTGCTGGTAAAACAGCATCAGCTTTATTGTTGGCATTAATACATTAATAACACTGAGCTCATTATATGAAACTCTTTATTTTGTTATATTAGTGGGGCTCTCTTTCATTTTATAGCTGGCTTAAGTCCTGCTGAGATTCAGCAGTTATGGAAAGAAGTGACTGGAGTTCACAGTATGGAAGACAATGGCATTAAACATGGAGGGCTAGACCTCACTACTAACAATTCCTCCTCTACTACCTCCTCCACCACTTCCAAAGCATCACCACCAATAACTCATCATTCCATAGTGAATGGACAGTCTTCAGTTCTAAATGCAAGGCGAGACAGGTAATTCTGATGAGATTTCAACTGTGCTTATCCTTTGACATAAAGCGGTTGTATAACATCTAAGTCACATTATTTCCAATCAAAAAATAGCACTTAATACAGGTTACTTAAGAGATAATGAAGAATCTGATTTTCCAGAATTGTTTATCTCTAGGGCATAGTTTTCAGTAACAATATCTAATTGTGCAGACACAGCAAAATTACCTGCATGTGGTTTTATAACACATGAACTTATGGTAGTTTGGGTAAAAGTTAGAAATCACAGTCAAGTGGGCTGGTGTATAGGTGTTAATGGACATTTGTGGGCACTTTTGTAGGTGCATAGTTTCATTCATATTTAGCACACCTGGCAGTCAGACCCTTACTGTTGAATCGCACTCCTGGTTTCATTGACAATGTAGATCTATATGAGTTGTCAAGGCTGTAATTCAGTGCAAAGATTCTATGTTAAAAGTGCTTCAAAACAGTATATTAAAGCAGCTCTCATGTTGGTTGTTTCTTGTGAAAAGAACCACTGAATTTTCCTTCTTTTATGCATGGCAGTAATGAAGTTGACGTATTTCATACAAATTTTCAATGTTGTTAGTGTAATACAGTGGAATTCCACCATATGGGTGACGTTAAAATCATTTTTCAGACACATTGATAGTTATTATTTACTGTTCCTTAATTTCAAGTAATGGATTAAATGCAAGAGTATGTAGTATCTGTAGCACTTACCAGTAGATATATTAGTGTAGTCAGATACAGGTGATCTCAGTATAAGATGAAATTTAATTGTATCCGTATAACCTAAATTGTAAGTAATTTTATTTTCAAATAAATTTTCCATTTAATTATTTGAATACTTATAATATGAGACAATGATTTAAGTGTCTGTCATCCTCATGTGACTGTGAGAACTGTTTTCCATCATTATTTTTTATTATTTAAAAATCTGAATGCCTTTATAGTAATACTTTTAGTTAGCATTACTTTTGTGGTTGTATTTCACAGAATGGTTCTTTGGTTCATGATGTCGCCCACATCCACAGAACAATTCCCTGAATTTCTTTGATAAATCATCATGGATGAAACTATTGCAGAGGTTCCAGAAAAAGGCATGGAGTACAGCTAGGGACTTTTATGAAGCTAAACAGTTAAAGAAGGCAATGCTTATGAACAAAAATATTTATTAATGGAAGCAACTTTATTTTTATACACACTGAGCAGAAAATGAAAATATTTTTTTGAACATTCACAGTCTTCAGAAATTCTGACTGTCAGTCTTCAGTATTTATACTCAGAATTGATCAATTCTGAGTGTATTTTTTATTTATAGGTAAATGTTACACCAAGGTCATATGGCGTAATTAGCATACGGTATTATACAGTCATCTTATTTTTTCATCCTTTATTAACAGTCATCTTTGGCTCTATTTCTTCTCTAATTGGAACATCATCTAGCCTTGGCAGTTGAACTATTCAATAGAACGATTAAATTTTTCTGACTGCTCTGAGCTAAATTGACCTGTTTTGACCTGTTTGTCACTGATCGTAACCTGACAGGCGCTAGCAGCCTCCAACGATTATGGCTTTTGAGATGAATCTGATGCCTTATTCTTTTGCTACAGCTCGTCACATGAGGAGACTGGGGCCTCCCATACTCTCTATGGTCATGGAGTTTGCAAATGGCCTGGCTGTGAAAGCGTTTGTGAAGATTTTGGACAATTTTTAAAGTAGGTGGATTTTTATTTGTTGGTAGAAAATTGTTCAAGGCAAGGGAAAGTGAAAGATGGCAAACAAAGTTTTACTGTAAACCATATCAGAGATTTTTTTTGTGTATTTCAAGCAACTGGATAATCGAGACTATTGGCAGAGGGTCAAATTGTTATCCTTTCTTTCATGTCGAACACTTTTGCAGGCCTTTCAATAGCACAGTGTTTAATCCTCTTATTATCCTTTACTGAAATGGAGCCTCAGAAAATTTGAAGAGATGCTTTAGATTTTATATTGGATAGTAGGAGTATGAAAAAGCACATTTTAAATTCTGACAGTTTGTCTGAAGTGGGAATTACTGTGTATAGTATAAATAAAAAAGGACAAAGGACTAAGCATGACCATTTAACTCTCACTTGCTAATCTATTTTTTGCTTTTATTCTTGCATGTGCGCAAGATACATAGAAAAAACCCACAGTGTACAGGTGGGTTTGCACCTTGCAGGACTGAAAAGTGATGTCAAAAGTTTTCCTTTTTCAGCATTTGGTTTAGCCAGCTATTTTCTGATACAGAGCATTTAGGAAATAAGTGACACAGCTTTTCCTTTTCATCTGCAGCTTCAAACTGCAATGGGTTTCTGCAATTTTTCATTTTTATTTATTTCAAAGTATTTACTAATATTTCTGTGTTCATTTGAATTTTGAACAACAGCACTGATTTGCTACCTATGTACATTGTGGACTGGTCTTTGTTAGAAGAGCCGTACTCATTTGGCATGCAATAGATCTTAATGGAAAGCTACAGATAGGCTTATATAGATGAGTAACTTCAGGGGCTGAGACTCTTATGTTGTCATGGTGCAGCTAACAGGGTGAATGAACTGTTTCATGCTTCATCAACAATTAAGTTAATTAGCTCATTTGAAATTGCACTGCTTTGTTGCCAGGATGTTGGCAGAAACATCAAAAAGATGTGTTTACAAATGGCAAACTACAGGGTATATAACAGAAGCACCTTAACAGCAGACCGTAACTACTCAGTATCACAATAACTTTTATAATAGAATTATAGCAATACTGTTCATAAAGTATTTGCAATGCTTTCTCTGTCATTCAGTTTTAAATTAAGTAACTTACACTGACTTGCAAATTGTACGTAGGTATCACTCCTGACAAATTTTTGTTTATTAGGGCATTAAGTGGAGTGTCAAAACAATGGCTTATTATTAAAGAAAACGGTATAGGATTTAAAATAACCTGATTTACATAAGTTTGTATTAAAAGGAAAATGAAATCTCCCAAATTCAATGTAGTGTTCTAAGTATTATTAATAATAAGAATTTAAACTCGTTTAGCTTAAGCATTTTCCTTTTCAAGAAAAACTACATTTCCTGAATACGTCCATCCATCTAGCCTATAGTGATGCTAATTCTTTGGGCATACTTTGCACATCCATTATGTCAGTTCTCTTGTTATAATCCATGATCAGTAAAACCATTTTGATTAAGGCAATGTTGTGCTAGGTTTACAGATGCTCTTGCTTTCCTGAACCAAATAACCCTGGAAAATGTAAAAGTGACATATAACATCTTGATAATTCTGGTGCAGAGCCAGTCAGGGTTTACAGCAGTGTCATGGCTTTTTGTCCTGTACATCAGCAGAAGATGTCTGAGAATATTTTATTACTTCTTCTTTTCATTCAAGTCTGTTTACTGTGCCCTTAAAACAAATAAGAAGTCATGATGCTGAATAGGAGAGTTTGTTTATGAAATAGAAATATTCCTTCATTTTACACTAGCATTAAGATGGAAATCAATACAAAACCTTGCATTAGATTCTTTTGTACCTTTTCATGTTCACGCTAATGCAAAATCCCCATTACAATTAAAAAACATTTTCTTTCAATTAAATATCAACTTTTAGTCCAAAGATTGACCATTTTTCCAACCCATTAACTTTATAGGGGATGACTGGACTAATGGCTGTAGTCTTCAAGGCTTTGCTCTTAGTCTAATCTTTGTTGGAATGTTTCAGGTTCTCTGACTTGAAACAATATGATACCTGTGTTAGGAGAGTTAATGCAAGTATATTGTACCAAAATGAAATATTAATAAGGTACACTACCCCATTCTAGTAGTCTGTATTTCTGTAATATGCTTATGACAACTTTGAAAAGTGCCTGGTTTATGAAGTCAACTGCAACTTCTGCTCAGAAAATGGTTTACCTCAAAGCTTGATCTAAAAAAAAAAACAAGCAGAGGCTCCAAGAAGGAGGATTAGGGCAGAAAACAACACCTTGGCTTCACTTTACTAGTAAGGGAAATGATTTAGGGTGAAGTGACAGATAACTTTCATAAATGACTTAAAGTTACAAAAGCCATTTTCAGCATCTTTTTTTTTTATCCAATATGAAATGTTTCTATTTTTAAGATAATATGAGGGCATTCCAGTTAGCTGCAATATTTTCAGGTATTCTGAATGGCTTGAGAAGTTTCACGTTAAGTGAAACTAGTTTAATGCTTGGAAACATATACAGTGGTTTCAAGAAAGTACAGCAAATCTTCTTCATAGTAAATTTCTGTATATGTAACAAAACCTAAACCTACATCTTTTCTTTGGTATCCCTCGACTACAGACACAAACTCACAGTTTATATTTCTGTCTTTGTAAAATGGTATTAACTTACAATTGCTCATGCATGCAAGATCAGTTTGACTATTCAGTAAAAACAGCTTTTGGCTTAAAAGTACTTCAAAATTTAAAGACATCAGAAAACGTCATTACATAGCTAGAGAAAAGATGACAAGATTAAAGGAAATTCCAGGCACTGATATGATT
>VZTE01001407.1:326630-331630 GCA_013397775.1 Eulacestoma nigropectus | reverse complement strand
AGAAAACAAGGGAATGGTATGTTCTGAGCAATTACCTGCTTTTTAAACTGATTGTGCATTTTTGCATCAATGGGGGGGAATTAAGTCAGTTCCTTCGAAAATAAATAAATTATAGGTTTCATGACTCACATAAAGGAAATATCTCCTTGGTGAGGCTCGAACTTAGCATAAACTACCAAGCAAGTTACACATATATTCTTAAAGAATTTTATATTAAAAGAATGAATTTCACAATTACTTATATCTCTTCCCCTACCATGCCTGTTGCAAGAATAGCATTTTACTTATCTGAAAACTATCATACGGTCCTAAACCTGTGAAGTCATGATTTAAAAGACATAAATGTTAGTAGAAGTGAGATACAGTCCCTCTATTTTTCCATTGTTTCTGACAAAGACATTTTCCCCATAGATTAACAATCAAATGACTACACAGTTCTCTGATTAATTCTCCTAGAAAAGAAAAAGGAGAAGATACTTTTCTTCCGTGGTATAGATAACTTAGTTCCTGTGACTGTGAGACCGTCTGTGAATGTAGTCCTTGCAAAGCTTACCCCTCATGCCTACAGTGGAAATAGCCAGTAAATCCACATTCAAAGGCAGAACTCCTTTGCTCCCATTTTTTCTTTAGCCTGATCCTTATGTTTTCTTCTCCGTGGAGCAGGAAACCCACTATTAAAGCTCCAAAAGGGACTTCTTTGATCCTGGAAGAGAGGGAGGAGAAAATGAACACACTGTTCTTCAGAAAAACATTATTAATTGATCTTTGTAAATTTATGCTCAATTGAAATGTCTGGGGGACAGCCACTTGGGTCTGGGCTGAACTTCAGTTACAGGCAGCTGCTCACTGAGGTCCTCTTTCCCTGATGCAGAGTGTATTTTTGTTTTGCTAAGCTCACATGTGTAGCCTGAACCTCTCCCAGGGGGTTTGCTGTGTTATTAAGGTGTATAGCTGGTCCTTCCCCTGCCTTTACCTTGCACGCTATCCTTCATACTGGGGGGGACAATCATTTCGACCCTCCTCAGTCTACTTCTAGAAACTGCATTGAAATTTGGCTGTTCCCCTACAGCTCTGTTTCTGGGGAGGGGTAGTGGATGTTCTGTTGTTGCTTAATTATTAAAGAAGAGCAGATAGAGAAATCTTAACAAAGTCTACATTAATTCTCAGTCATTCAAGCAGCCTAAAAGCAATTATATCTTTTGTAGACTCATTTCTAAGGTGATTCGCTTCATCTGCATCAACAACAAGGAGTGGAAATCAGTTCAATCATTCTAACAAATATTCATAACTGGTTACGTTGGCCCTTAGATGGCATATGTGACCTGGGAGATAGAAAGTGGGTATCTGACAGTCCTCACTGGGAAATTTGGTAGAACTAAATGAAATAATCAGTTTTGTTATTTTGTATTGTTGTCTGTATACCATGCTCTGACTAGGTCTTTTTGCACAACTCCCGTTGGAACTAATGGAAGCCATATGTGCAGGAGAGAAAAATGGACTCATAAAGATACTTTCCTTATCTTAACACTGTCTTACTTCCTTCTCTAGGCACCTTAACAATGAACATGCATTGGATGACAGAAGCACTGCTCAGTGTCGGGTGCAAATGCAAGTGGTTCAGCAGTTAGAAATACAGGTTTGTTACATGGATGCGTTATCCTATTACTTATTTACTATTAACCTAAACTAAATTGAAAACACTTGCCTCAGTGACTCTAGCTTAAAGACATATGTTTCTGGCATTAAATTTGTTGATATTCATGAACAAGTGAGGGTTTTTTACTGAAAGATTTTTCACATTATAAATTATGCAATAATTATCTAACATCAAGATTGTCTACAGTATTTTGCTTGAACTAAAACTCTAATGCTATTCATCAGGAATGAAAAACTCAGTCCCTGGAGCAAAGACTGGATCCAAGCCATATTCACTTTTTAAAATGCTGGGTCAGGACCCCTCTTCCTTCTTCCCCTTCTGACCCAGTGCTTGTCTGTGCTGTTCTGTGGGATAAAAGAGTGGCAGAGCATATCTCCACCCAAAATGACTCCCAGCCTGATAGGGGACATTTTTCTGCAAGCAGAAGGTGTAATGTCAGACCCACTGAGGGAGGTCCCCAGGGTGCCGTGCCGTAGATTGCAGGCCTGCAGTACCCTGTGCATGCTCTAACCATTAGAGGTCACTGCATGTATGTGAATGCTCCCTTCTGCTTATGCAGGGAGTGATGAGTACCCCTGGGGTCTCCCAGTATTGTGACTACACCTACCAGGCTACCGAGGTTGGGCACAAGCCTCAGGGCTGACCGTGCAGGACACTTGCACCGCGCTGTCTCCTCCTGCCCACACAGCAGTCATAGGGGGGCCATGTCTCAGCAGTCCCATCCCCTCTTGGAACTGCTCAGAGGAGCTCAAGGGATGCAGTAAGGGACTAAGATTTTTGTCCCTGTTTCTTGCCATATGTGGAGAACAAAGGATAACAACTCTCACCTTTCTCACCTTTTTGGAATATTGTCTCACAGTTCTCTTTCACATAAGAGTACTTATTCTTCTTTCAGCCAAGGCAAACTATTTGAGTCTTTTTTACTTTAATACTGGAAATCCAAAACAATGAGAGGAGCATGCAATAATGTAATTTATTGTCATTTCCCTTAAAATGAAAGATTTTTAAACCCAGGTAAAACTGCCATTTCTTTGCTATTATTTACACGATGGTGTTAGCTTAATTTGTTTGTTAGGAATTTATGTCATGGCAAATGCTATGTCTCTAAAATGTCACACACATAGTATGAAGCCATACATAATATGGAGAAGAAACCTTCTTCCCACCTCTTGCCTCAAATATTCTTTAATTGAAGTTGCACTGATCAAATTATATCCAGCATACTCAAAATACCTGTAGTAATAAAGATAATTCCCTCTCTTAAAATTACTTACAAGTTGTTTTCCTTAGTCCAGTCTCAGTCTACAGGTGTAAGAGCAAGAACTCTCTGGAAAATGGTAGTATTAAACACCATGTTTAATTCTTACTGCAATTAATGCTGAAATCATATTATAGGTATCCAGAGCCAAATCACTAGAATGAAATTTTGAACATTTCTTCTTGCAAGCTAGTTTTTGAAAAAAAGAAAAAATTATTTTCATTTTGTAAAGTACATTTCCCTCTTTTATATTCTGCTATTTTTATCAACAAGTTGTGTATTTCAAACACTTCCTCCTCTTTCGTTTTTGCTTTTAATTTGATTTTAATTTGCTTTTAGCTTATTTGAATCTGAAACTACAAATATTTACATAGTATATGATCAGAAAATGGTATCAGTTAGGAAAAAGTAGAGGTTTAAGTAACATGATGTATTTTAAAGGCAGCGTAAGGGCTTCTTAAGAACTGTTTACCATTTACAAAGGCTAGGCTGTAATCTAACAGTTGAAGTGAAAATTTAGCTTGCAGTGTGACCAATTATGCCATTTTTTGCTTTGTCTGACTGCCAGTGAAGTAGGGTCCATCAGCTGTAATGAGACCCAGTGCAGTGTCGATGCCGACTTGATGGCAGAGTTCAGTGTTTCACACTGCCTGGGCTCTGTCACTCTATTGAATTAGATTGATGATGGCAGATTGCAGGGGGCACTGACTGGACCTCAGTGGGAAAGGATGAAGTGTGTAGTCAATCCTGGCAGGCACTGTGCTTTGAGGACCCTTCACCCCTTCACAGCTGTTGGCACTAGTCCATTGCTAACAGTGTCCACAGGACTTTAAAGAGACACTATGGGCCTTCTAATTTATGGTCTTAGTAACTTGTTACTGTCGAGGCAACTGTGACCTCAATTCTCTTATTGACAAAAAGATGAAGTGCTATTTGTTTTCTCTGACCTTTTAACATATGAAAGGCTATAAAAGTTTTTTGTTGGGTTTTTTTTTTCCTTTCTTTCTTTCTTTCTATGCCCAAAGTTGCATTTCCTCTTAGATAAGTTTCTACTGACATAGACTTTTATAAGCAGCAATCATTACACCAAGACAAGCTCAATGATAAGATGTATCACTGCAGTGAAATAGCTGTATCAGTCATTTCTAAAATGCTTCTGATCCCACTCTTTCTTAACAGCTTTCTAAAGAACGCGAACGTCTTCAAGCAATGATGACCCACTTGCACATGCGACCCTCGGAGCCCAAGCCATCTCCAAAACCTGTAAGTGCATATTGCTTTATAAACAGTAAATAGGTCTACGAATGTAGCAAGCTAAGAAAATGAACAATTTAGTGACAGTTGGAAAACAATGAGTGTGATGAAAAATATGGCAATAAAATGAAGGTAAAATGCAATATCTTGTCAAATTGTATGTTTCTTTAAAAGTAATGCTATCTTTTGCAAAATCTATTCAATCTACACCATAGGTGACACTAAACAAAGTACACCTGTAAGTGTCCAAATCATTGCCTTGAGACTGAAACTAGAGAGAATATCTTTTTGTGATAGGTTTAGAGATATTAAAAGGAAATCCACTTTGAAAGACTTGAAGTTCATTGACAGTAAGAAGTAAATGTATATCGAATCTAGGTACTTAGGAAATTTCTCAAATTGCTTACAAGAGACACAAGTAAACAATTTTTTGTCCTTAAACAAATGAACAAAAATGTTATTTTATGTAGTGAATTGAAATAATTGTAAACATTGGGGGGGCTTGGGAGTGTTTCATTTTTGGCAAGACTGCGTTGTTATGCATCCACTGTGATGTCGTTGGGGTCGGTACGGGCACTGAAAAGTCACTGTTGCTCCCAGCTGCTCCACGGGGCTGCATTGGGAACAGAACAGTCATGCAGCTGGATCTGCAGTCAGAGCCAAACTCCGTTAAACTCTGTGTGGCTTCATGTAAGCAAAAGTATTCTCTGACTGTACTATCAGGGTGTCAGGCATCTCAGTACTTAAAATTTACTGTGCTTAGATACACTGGACTTATACTAGAAGCTGTGTGAAAAGTGAACTGTTCATTTATGTTATCCATGACAGTAA
>VZTE01001407.1:321630-324130 GCA_013397775.1 Eulacestoma nigropectus | reverse complement strand
CTTATGAGTATCATTTAAGTATACGGAAGCAATCTTTTTATGTGCTGCTCTCAGTATAAATTCTGCTAATTGGATGTTATTTATGACAAAAGATGTATGGTAAATATGACAGAGGTAATATGAGTTTTTGATAATGAGGAACAGGGCCTTACTGAGGGGAGTAATGAAGGGCACACTGTTAAACAGCTTGCATACATTCTCACCTTTTTTTCCTTTTTTCTACCCTGACACCCACTTTCCAGGGTACATCAGCAATAAGTGACACTGTAATCATAAATTGAAAATGATACTTCCAGAGGAATTGGCAAACTTGACATTTCATTATATTTGTTAACACATGCCACAAATGATTGTTAGTGAGGAAATTCCATTTCCCTCTCTCCATCTCCAATCAGATTTAATTTGAAAATTTTCAGCCTCCTCCGGCTAATTTGCAATTAAGACAATTTTGTTTGAATATGTAGTAATGTCATTACCATTCCACCAAATTAGCAAGGAGACTAAAGGTCAGTGTAAAATTTTCCAGCTGGCTGGAGCCTCTCAGCTGAGATTTGGGACTCAGGGAAAAAAGAATACAAAACTCTGGCAGCATCAGAATAGCAACTTATTTTAAGTCTTGTTTGTATGAATACTAACATCTTCTATTGCATCTATTGTTGTTACTGTTGTTTCACCAGGAGCTAGAACTGTTTTACAGCAGTCCTAAATAATCACCAGCTAGTTTCTATTGCAGACAAACATACCTTCTGTGAAGTCTGGTGGTACTAGAAGGAGTTAGTCCTAAGTAACATTGCAGCAGATTATTAGATAACCTCTAACAGCATCCTCTAATTAGAGTTCTTATGATACAATTTCATCCTGTAATTAGTTGAGATTGGCTGCTTCCTTTCGCAGCTTATTAGTGGCAACACAGCTGTAGAATCCACTCTCATTTGTCAAACCTTTTTAAGTATTTTTTTTCCCCCTCAGCTTTTTCTTTACTTTCCTTTTGGGTTTCTGCAGCTCAATTTGGTGTCTAGTGTCACCATGTCTAAGAACATGTTGGAGACATCCCCACAGAGCTTACCTCAAACTCCCACAACACCAACGGCCCCAGTCACCCCAATTACCCAGGGACCTTCTGTAATCACCCCAGCCAGTGTACCCAATGTGGGAGCCATTCGAAGAAGACATTCAGACAAATACAACATTCCCATGTCATCAGGTAGGTCACTTTGGATCAATACTTTTATTTTGATTTTTCCCAAATTTATGCTGTAATTAAAATATTGTTTAGGAAAATTAAGGTAGTCAAAGAGATATTTAATACAGCTGATAGAAAAGTTGATTTTTTTAATATGTTTTACCAGTGATTATAAAGAAATAAAAAAGTGAAAGAAAAGAAGCTCTTAAACAGTCTTGGTTTAGCACAAGAAGTTAATACTGGATATGTGAAAAGGGTTGATGTTAATGATGATACATACTCCTTTAGCTGCCATCAGCCTGTGCTAACCATATTTAATTCTGTATGTGCACGCTGGTGTAAGTACTTCACTGCTAACCAGACAAAAATCCTACAAAGGAATGTTTTAGATGAGAAGTAAGAGAGACAAGGGAGGGAAGGAGATGGCTGACCATCACTGTACAACCAAGTAAGAAAATACTCACTTTGCACATTTTAAAAGGATCTTGCTGCTGACAGCGTGCCGGATGGCTGGGTACACCACTGCTGCGACCGACTGGGGCATGCTTCGTTTGCACTTTCACATCGAGGAGCACAGAAAAGACTTCTGTGCGTTCCTGAGTAAATAGTTCCTTTGAAAATTGTTGTGAGCACATAGGAAACAATGTCATCAATCATAATAAACAACACAGGCTGCTAATAACATTAATGTACAGTTTGTATGGTTTTCTTTTACAGAAATTGCCCCGAACTATGAATTTTATAAAAATGCAGATGTCAGACCTCCATTTACTTATGCAACTCTCATAAGGCAGGTAAGTAGAGAGAAAATTAAGTTTGCCTGATTAAATTAAAATTCATTAATGCTTAAAGTAAGGCTTGGTTGAGAAAGTGTCATCCAGTCTAGTTAGTAAACCGTTATTTTATGTCACTATGTATCTTGTCTCATTTCAGGCTATCATGGAATCGAGTGACAGGCAGTTAACACTTAATGAAATTTACAGCTGGTTTACACGGACATTTGCTTACTTCAGGCGTAATGCAGCAACTTGGAAGGTAACTTCTTTGCCGGCAGTTTAAAGATGCCTAGCACAGTTCCTTACAGATAGCACAAGGAACATTTATTTACATGACATAAGCAGATTAGTATCTGCTTCCCCTCTTTTTAACCTGCCTCTTGAATGGAATGAATTCCCTCTCTCAAAATGACAAGTGAAAGAATAATTTTGCCTCTGATACAGTTTTCTAATTTGGTGCAATTAATAGCTGAGGCTTGGCAGAGAAATGAGGGCCTGACACACTAATTACAGTGTGAGCACTCAATCATCAACACCTTTG
>VZTE01001407.1:294130-319130 GCA_013397775.1 Eulacestoma nigropectus | reverse complement strand
CTGCAAGGAAAGCGATAATGGTTTTCTTTCTTCCTATGTATTTCACCATATGTTTGTCATTTCAATTCCATGTACCATAAGTTCTCCTACTATATATTAAAAATAGCCCTGTGTACATATGTTACCCATGTGTTAAGAGTTTCATATACGCTTGTTTTTACTGTAAACCTTTGACAGAAGTGGGAGTCGTTCAAGGTCATTTTGGAATATAGGTATCATACACTACAGTACTGACCTCAAAAATACCTTCTTGATGAGGGTAGTATTCATGAGAAGCCTTCACAGGAGGACCTTTGGCATGCTTACTGCCCTACTTTCAAATTAATCCCATGTCAGTATGACTGGTTCTGTGGATGCTTTTTACTCCTTGAGAGTATATAATTAGTTTTGATAAAGCCATTCAGATAAAACCAAAGGTGCAGAGACAAGAGCTAGAGGTTTTTCTTTGCAGGAAAGTATTTTATTTCTGTAATGCATCTGTTTGTAGACAGTGACCCAAATGACCTCTGGAGTCATCCTCTCCACTAATTTTATTGAAAATACAATTAAATAGTGATCTAGCATATAGCATTTAATCTAATTTAAATATGGTATGTTTGATTTGCTGGAAACTAATTGATCCACTATATTGTTCACACACAGTTATTTATACGTTATTGCACCCTAATTTTTTCTTGTATGGGAAGAGTACGATCTTTTTTATTCAACACCTTTGTGTAGTTGTATGTAACGTATGCAACCGTGTACCCGTGTTAGTTCAGAAAACCAAAACGAAATACAGCAAGTGTAGCAGAGACAGATGTTGTACAAATTCTAAAGCTATTTCTGTTAAATTTTTTCACTGAGATCAGAACCTTTATGCTCTTGTAGCCAATTTCCACATGGGCCTAATTATAACAAGACTTTTGCTTTTCTCATGCAAGTAAATCAATGTGTTCTAACAGGTTGAGCCCCTTCACTCCCCACTTCATTTCATTTTTCCTTTCTAAACTCTGGTCTTCTGAGCTGACAAACCAATCCATTAGCCCAATGAGCCAGACAGGATGTCTGCTTGTTTTTTAAACTTTGAAAAATCGTTTATTTTCAGAAGCCCAACGTTAGTGAAAAACATACCCACCAGCTTAGGCTATGGAGCAGCTCTTAATGCAAGCTTGCAGGTAAAAAATACTAAATAATTCTTTCTTTGTACACACTGCTTATGTTCTTATGTGTGTTATATTTTATTTCTGCTTATACAGTGGTATAGAATTACCCGTCTTTATGTTTATGTGGACCTGATGGTCATTCTAAATAGTTGGGTTTATCATCCAAGTAAGTTGTATTACCTAGCACTGCAAGTAGTAGTTCTTATTCATGCTACTTTTGATGTGAAGAAGCAAGAAGGACACCCTGTGGCAAAATCTGGAACATTCAGTTTGGCTGCAAATGTTAGATTGATAGAAGCTTTTGCAAATGCATGTGGATATGCATTAATATTTATCCAAGCTGTCATAAATGATTTCACATCATAGTGTTGGGGAACATGGTGCTCATGGCAAAAACTTTAAAGTTTAATTATAATATATAATTTTTATGCAGAAGAGGCAAATGTCAGGACTTTTTTATTTTGAGTTAAGTTCTGGTCATTTTTTAAAGTATAGCAGCTGCCTGCATTATAAAGGAGCCATACATTGTGTGGAAGGGCAAAGGGGTTAAGTGTAATTCAAAGTCAAAAAATGATGTAAAACTAGAAAGTGCCATGAATATCAGAACATAGTTAATAATGGAAAATAATGAAACCAAAGCAAAAGAAAGAGTAAACCAGAAGCAGAAATGCTGTTGTATTCGGAATGTGAAAATAGTTGGAAATGCACAAAATCCTTCTGACCACCTCAACACCTACTCAAAATGAGCTGTTCCGTGTGTGTATATTTTTAAATGTTCATACATGTATGAGTGCTATGTATATGTATGGACTAATAATTTTGGTTTTACTTTTCATTTTGGTAGGCTGCACTGGCAGAGAGTAGTTTACCATTGCTTAGTAACCCAGGACTGATAAATAACGCATCCAGTGGCTTACTGCAGGCAGTCCATGAAGATCTCAATGGTTCGCTGGATCACATTGACAGTAATGGAAATAGCAGTCCAGGCTGCTCTCCTCAGCCTCACATGTAAGTGCAGTTAGCTTTCTTCCAAGAAAAAATGCCTTAGTCTAAGACACAATATTGCTCAAAAGAGCTTTGAAAGATGGTAAGTGAAACATCTGGAGCTATATATTTGAAACTAAACATTTATATTAAAACATTTAAATAGATGAATCTGCATTTACTTTGTAGCTAGATGGCTGTAAGCATTTTTTTTTTTTTTTGTTTGGTTGGGTTTTTTTTAAACCTCATCAATTTGCTTGCAAGGTCTGAACATAATGGGAGGCTGATCTCTGTGGTCATTTTCACAGCCTGTTTTGTAAGGTATAGTCAGAATGTTCACATTGGAATTAGTTGTAATTTTAACTATGAGTCTCTAAACCATTTATGAACTGTAGTAGAGATATTGCCCATTTATATAAACCATAAAATGCAAAGTTTAACTGTTGCCCACAGTTTACATAGAAGCCAGTAAAGTGTAACTTTTTGCCTGTCATATAAATCAGCGTAATTACATATTCAAGTTTAATTACTGGTGCGTCTGTATTGGCAAGGTTTATATGTTATATTTTATGCAAGACTACGATTCCTATTAATATTTAGCAGCTAACTATATCATTAATTACTCTAAATTTTTTCCCCTACCATCTTTTTAATGGAGCTGAGAGAGTGGAAGTATTAAAAATTGATGTATTGTGGATTTCAGAAATGTGTCTGAAGCTTTAGAAATGCCTGGCCTTAATCAGTGGTGTCAAACATGGCAGTTTCTTGTTTACTAAATAGTAAAACATGTATCTTGGAGGTATGGTTTCCCAGGTTATTTATATAATAATTAGCAGTGTGATATCTAAGTAGACTTAGTTTTAAGTTTACTGTAGGACGATTTTTAAAGTGTGTCTACAGTTACAGTATCTTTTTTTTTTATGTTTTAAAAAGCTGATCTCATTTGCCTTTTTTTATTCCATTTTCTCTTTCACATTTTAAATGTTCATTTTAATTGCTAGAGTGGGATATTTAACAGTAACAGTACTTGAGACCAGACTCCCTTTTTTACTTATGCTCTGATGTGTGAAGAATCCATTTTGATCTGACCTTTTTTTTAGGGGAAATATTTTACTGATTTTTTTTCTTCTTTTGTTTGGTGTTTTAATATATCTGTGATCACATAGAAATGTTTATTGTCATACATTTAATTGTTTTATTGCACATTTATTCTACTTGCCTTTGAAAATATTACAGTGTGAACATTCATGTATTTTATCAGGTTCCAAACCATTACTTTTTCAAAATGGAAAAATTTGTCTTTCAGAAGTGTCTTTAGATGTATTAAATAATACAAAAGTAGTAATAAAACTTGAAGTAGAAAGAACATGAATATATGCTCTTGAGAGTAACACTATTCTAAAACAAGTAAAGTGAGCAATCAGACAAAAGTTTTTATATCCCATGCTTTATGCTATCAACCATGCAGTGGGTAGCTTGAGGCCTTTTACTTTCAGCAGTTCTCCTGAGTATGCTAATGCTCTCTTCCTGTATAAAATGCCAAGACAATAAAACTTTAAAGAGCAAACAAGAGTTAGATCATGTGTGCTAAAAACAGCTACTTTACAGAAAAGAATGACACTTGCTATTAAAGTTGTTTTGTAAGTGTTAGGCAGATCTGTTTACATATCCTATGTTCTGTCTGCCATTCTGCTGGATAAACTGTGATATCTGTGCATATGATTATGTAGATATGGCTACATTTATAGCTGTGTTTATAGCTAAAATACTGCATATTGTAGCAATTCTTGCCTATAACAAAGGCAAATACCTTGAGTTACACCCTAACTCAAGATTCAGCCTTCCTCTCTCATTTTAATGATGTGTCTTTTGTCAAAATAGGCATTTTCGGGACTTGCTATGGTGACTCTTGAAACTTGTGAGGACGTGTTGCTCAGTTCTTGATAGATTGAAGCAACAGAATGTATATGCTCTGAGACATCACTGGTGAAAGAATCTATGCTCATTCATCACTTGCACCAAACTTAGTGCAAGAGTTCTGGGCTTCTGTGAGACCATGAGCCGTCAGACAAAAGATGCAAGCTATGACTCGATACTCACTCACTTGTGATATTTTTTCTTTTTCTTTGCAGAGGGAAAAAGGGAATGAATGCAATCTGCAAGGAAAGGTCAGGGTAGGGAGAGGCTTGCATGGGAGGCAGAGGACCAAGGAAGAGAAGAGACCTCTTCTTTGCTTCCATGACCACATTGGTCAGGGACCCTCATTTTTGTTAAAGAGCATTACTTAAGAAAATGAGAAAATAGTGTAGGTAAAGCAAAACAGAAGTAAAACAAGTGAGGAATATGGCAAACAATGAAGACACAATTTAAATTTTGCATTACCTACACAGATAACATGATCTCTTTCTTTTTTTAACTGAAAAATAGTTAATAAACTATTTAAACTATTTTTTTTTTACTAAAAAAACGTATTTTACTGGCACAAGCACCTACTTACTTTTAGTCTCCTGAGAAGGTTCACCCAGGAAGTGTGGGTGTTTCTCCCCTAGAGAAGGGTTCTTGAGGTGTGATAATTACTTCACTCACCTGTGAATTTGCAGGCTCTATTATTTCTAAGTAGGTTAAACCTCCATCTCCTGATTCCCAGGAAGATGCACTAGCTACAACAGCAGGTATATATGCTGAGCAATGTTGCCTGTCATCTTGTAAGTGGCACACATGCAGGAACAATGGAGCAAGGTATTGGGGATAGAGGCAAGAGGTTGTGCGCAATTTAGAGATCAAAGCATTCAGGTGGGAAGGTGCAGAGTTTGGATTCTAGACTGCCAGAGAGAGGCATTCGTTTGATATTTCATCAGGAAATGCGAAAAGAGTGCCAGTGACAGTGTCAAAGCCAAGCATCTTAGGCATTTGGTTGTTAAAATGGTACTGACAGTCATTTTGTCATATATGATAAAACTATGTGATAGCAAAACTGTCTTGTTTTAGGATGGTCATATGTTTTTAGGGTATTTTGTGTGTGTGTGCAGAAGTCAGTGTATCTGGTTGAACGTTGGAACATTATCAGAGACATTGATTTCTGTTATTGTAGTGCCTCAGCTACTTGGTGTCAGAAAGTCGGGAAATTGTTTCAGTCGTTGGATATGAACCTAGTACTTCACATCTGGTTTTGCGAAACAGAGTAGTAAGAGCAGTTAGAGTCATTAATTACCCATCTGTGACCAGGTATCGTAACTTAGGCGGGTGAACCCACTTACTTAGAAAATAGTCTCTGTTCATTGACTAGAGAAAGACAGGAGGTCTATAACTTCAAGTAACTGTATCACACTTAAATGCTTGTTAAGTGCAGCGAGTTGCAGCCAGTGTATTTAGGGCACTTTAAAACCTCTAAAATTTAGCCTCAGGTAATGAAATATAATCTGCTCCATTTCTTATGCTTTTTGAATACTTAAAAATACTGCAGGAAATTGTAGGTGATCAGTATAACTATGGCCTGGTAGCTAGGGTAACTCTTAAATTAATTATCACATAAAGCATCTGAAATTTTATATTATGTAACTCTCAGTTTCCTTTCTCTATCTGATGAAAGGGGGCAATTCCATGATCCAGTATGCAGCATATGACTAGTGGGATCTTAAGCTCTAGATTTTCTTTCTGTGTTTCAGCAGTATTAAATCCAAGTTCTGTCTTTGACTGGTCTTCAAATCTGATTCCTGGTATGTAGGCGCCAAGTGCTTCCTCGACATAAATCTTCACTGCGAAAATGTGTTACTTATTGTGGGCATATATGTTATGTTCAAAATTTAAATTTCTTTTAAGATCAGTTGTCAACAATCAATGTCGGGCATTTGTATTTTAAGTCAATGCTTAAGACCATTTCTTCCTTCATTATTTCAAAATGGACTACTTCTCCGAACTTACTGCGAGTTAGAGCTGATAAACAACAGGCTTCAAAGTGAGAAACAGAACTGAACATATGTTATACACTAAGATTCATTATTTATGGTTGCTGCTAATCTTGCATAACAGTTGGACATGGATGTAATTGTAAGTTCCACAGTACACACCTTTGGAATATAAATCCAGACTTCTGAATTTAAAAAAGAGGAATCCAAACAAGTTCTGTTAGAGCTAGGTTGTGGGAAACATTGGAGAAAACTTTTTTTATGCCTGTAGAAAAAACAGCATTGGATGAGACATGAAATGATGCTTAGGAACAATAATGACAGTTCATGCATTACTGAAAATGCAGCTTCTTTTTAACCTATAGGTAATAGACAGCATACTGCTGAAGCGTTTTGGAGGGATTTGAAGGTCAGTTCTTTCAGAACTAATAAATTTAGATTTTTACATGAACATCAGGATCATAATGAAATGAACTTTGTGCTATTACTTTTCCTGTCTCTATTATACGTTCAAGAGTTGTCGCTCTTGGGGAGGGCAAATAAGGAATGCAAATCAAGTTCAACTACTTTTCTGGTGTTTGTCTCTGCATTTGTACTAGACTGATAACAATTGCAACTGGCACAGACCCGGGTGTTTTATCACCAGAGTACTTAGCACATCATTTGTCCCCATGGTCATGGCAAATGCATCATGCAAAATTCCTTTTTACTTCATTGTATAATCCTAGGGGGAAGAGGTACCATGTTAATCTGTAAAACTCTTCATAGCAATTGAGGAAACTGAAAAGAAATTGGTCATGAGAAAACAAGGAAAATTGCAGACAGAGAAAATGTAGTCTTGCCATAGGAAACGATGGGGCGATTATACCATTCTATTAAAACTTGCTGCAGCTCAATTAATAAGGAGTGGAAGGAGTAAGAAAAGGTGATAGGGAAAGCAGATATCCCTTTGGTGAGGTTTTGTGGAAGGGTCTTGTCGTCATGGTTGTCTCGCTGCTCACTTTGAGAGTGTAGACTGAGGACAATGCAACTAAACTCATTCTCACTTGATTTTCCAAAATAATCTAGTTCCTAACAGCAGATCCAGAATCCTGGAGTTAAAGCCATTCTGATTTCTAGAATTTTTGTTGTTGACAGTTTTTTTAGAAAAGTACAGTGAAAATAAGAAATAAGGTTTTAGAGTCACTTCTCAAAAAGTGAGTTCTTACATCATCTCCTATATGACTCTTTGTGTTCAGCTATTGTAGTGCTGTACTCTGTAAAACGGGAATTGTTCGAAACCAAATGTCAAGACACACACATATATTCCATGATCTTTAAAGCTGTTTCTAGAAAATGTTACGGTAGGTTGTTATGAGAAAGAATGACTTTTGTCCAAGTGAGCAAGGGTAAGACTCAAAAAAAAAAAAAGAGGAAAAAAAAAAAAGGACCTTATCCAATGTAGTCCTTCGTCTTCGATTTTGTGTGGAAAAAGTGAGTTCCAAGCATCTATGGTTTCAGTCACCTTTTCTTTTGTATTCTCTTGTCGTTCCCAACCCTGCTCCTTTACCTTTTCTCACTCTTGCCCTGACTGGATCATTTCTCTCTGCAGTTCTATCTGCATAATCATCAAACTTGTTATTTTTTTTTTCAAACTTTTTTATCTTTAAATTTTATTCCCAGAGGCAAATATGATTATTCTACTCTAAGATCATTTACTTTTGAGGTGCTTCGGTTTGAAAGCATTCCATTGTCAGGTCGTTCCCATATCTGATTATTCCAGTCCCCCACTGTTAAGCTTTCACACCACTTACAGTAGGTTACCTATCATTCCAGTTTTAATCCCTTTCATTCCCTTGTTTCTTTAACTTCATAATGTTCCAATCCCCTGTCTTTCCTTCTTCCTTTTTTTTTTTTTTTTTTTTTTTTTTTTTTTTTTTTGTTATCGTTTCATTGTCCCATTTCATGATCTCTTTGCATTTACCTTGGAGGCTTGTTCTGTTCTAGGGGACTGCTATGATCCAAGTCTCTTGTTCATTGTATAAGACTTGACATAGTGTATAAGAAAATAAACTCGTGAAACGCATCAATTAACAGGGATGTAACAAGCATTATTAAATAGGTGAGAAGCATGTAATTGAGCAGATGAATGTGGTAGCAATTGCAGTATTTCTGGGTATCCTTGTTCATCAAAAATGTTTCACCTAATCACATGATATTTTAATGCCTGTATAATTTAATTTCACACATTTTTATTCATAAATCTAACATAAGGATGATAATGGGCAAAGAGACTTTGTGACAACAATTGACTTTTATTTTTATATGAAAAGAGGAACAGCTGGGAAATGGGAACTTAAAGGTTACAGCTTTTGTCTGAGCATACTCCCACTGAAAGAAGTTTTATTGTGAGAATATGCAGTGAAATAATTTTGGCTTTCATACAGAGCCATTTACGTGTGGACGCTAATGGAAAAATAAACAATGATGTTTTGATTAATAATATTTTTCACCATTCCCGTTGAAACAACTTTTCACTTGAGTGTTTCCCTAAATATTTATATTCTCCATTTTTAAAATTTTATTTTACATTACTTTACTTTTCAGTCCATTTGTCCTCTATGTTTGCTTCTGTTCATCAATTTTCTTATTTTCCAACACTGATGGTCCAGTTCTTTATCATTTTGTCTCTAGCTTCTTAGATATTACGTCTTACTTTTGATCAGAAGTTGCTATTTCTTTCTTACATTATTCCAGCCCCAATTGTTGCACTTCTAGAGTACATTCCCAATGCTCTTAACAAAAAGATCACTCCAGAGATACAGTGCCTTCATCTGAAAAAAGTCAGATCCCCATAGCATGGCTTGTAGAAGTTGGTAGGCTCCTGTGGGGTTTCACAGAATCTTTCTGCAAGCTGTCTAGCTGAAAACTTTGTGGTACTGCTGTCATGAATTCTCAGTGTATGGATGAGATACTTTTGCTTTTCACATAAAAGATCTGTATAAGAAAAGGCAGCATTTTAAGTATCGTTGCAGATGTTAAAAATTTGTTTGCCATTGCCCAACTAAATCTCTCTGCAATGTGGTTGTGTAACTCCTAAAATTAATTCATATGAGAGTCCTGTCTTTGTACAATGCAAAAGCTGAGATGACAGTGCCATTAAAGTGTATTTCTAAAACTGCACAGACAGTAACAAATTTTATCCACTGTTGATGATTGCATTTGGTTTTTAAGTAACTGTAATATTATAAGCCAAAGTTTTTGAAAGTGGACTCTCTAAATACTGTTTCCTGAATACACGTCCAAAATGTGTCTTTAAACTTATTTATCACATAAAAAGTCAAATAAAGAAATACAGTTATATCCAAATGATAACACACTAGTAGTTTAAATTATGATCCGTAAATCCAAGCATTCCTTGAAAAATGTAGGACATTACGCTGAGAAATTATTAATTGACTATTGTTTAATCTTTAGAATTTACAGAAAACTAGACACTTTACACATTTTAAAAGACTAAAAATTCCAATGCAAGGTTGGTTTTTTTTAAGGCTTTGTAGACTTCATCTTGTGTGAAACCCCATGTGTAGGTCACATTAAAGTTAGTAAATCTCAAGATGGCTGAAGATGTGATTATACTTGGTAAAGTCCATATGCAAAAGTAAAGTTCACAGACTTCTGGCAAAGTGCAGTTGCATCTAACAAAAGCCTTTGATTTAGATCAGTGCTGGGAATGTGTATGTGTAGTATAGACTCTGATGTAATTTCTGTTAGGGTTATAACTGCAAGCATTCTGGTGGTTTTCTCCAAATAAGCAACAACATTAAAAGTGTATCTTAAATTAGGCTGAAGATATCCAGTAGTCTCCCTTCTACACCAAGGTTTTACCAAGCTCTGTGTTCCACTGTACCCCTTAATAAGGATTTAATGATATTGCAGAATCTTTGTATGATCGTGGCCGCTCCACTGATGCTTTTCAGAGACTTTAATAAGCTTCTGATTGAGATGGATGAGGGGATATATTTATTTGATGCAGTATTATGCTATGATAGTAGTAGTCTGGGTAATTAGGGACTTCCTCCAAAATTAATTTTTATTTCTCTTCATGTTTCCCCTCGTTTTCTTCATTCCTTGCAAATTTGGCATTATCAGACACCATAGCTCAAAAAAATGACCTCTGAGCTTTTATCTCCTCTTGCTCTAAGAACACAGGAGATGAGAGTCATGTTGTGGGTAACCATATATTACAATTAAATAAATTAATTTATTTGTTTTGGAGTAAAAAATAAATGTATTTATTTATTGGACTAAAATTATCTTAGTCCATCTCAAATTTGAAAGACATTGGGAAACTTCATTCCTTTGATGATTGTAAGCCATATTCCAATTTCCAGACTAAATATATTCCAATTTAGTTTTGTTGATACATGTTTTAGTCTACTGAGTCTTTTTTACTCTTCCTCATGTTTCTCAAATGTATTCTAGAGAGCACAGTGTGAGCTTTGTGAGCTTCATTTTGTAGACCAAACAGACTGTTTCTGATAGAGCAGACTGTCCATTTTCCTCATGTGACTACAATCCATTCCATAAAATGACTCAGTTTGGATTTAGTTATGTGGGTAGGTATTAACAGGTTTTTGAAGAACTCCAGGTGTACTTATATACTGTGTTTCTTCTTTGTCTCTGTTCCTGTGGGGGAAAAGCTTATTTCAACTATATACAGCAAAACTGTTATGGTTTATTTTAATGTACACTATTACAGATGGATTGGGGGCCCTGTTGTGGAAAGTGCTGTACAAAGGCAAAACAAAAAGGTTTGTCATATCCTTGCCCCAAACTCTTGCAGTCTTTAGATAGTAATTGAATTACTTAGGTTTTGAGAAGGACCTTCAGATGTAGTTTGAATAGAAGCTGTATATTCCTTACACTACTGTCCCCTTGTAGAATAGCATCACTTCATTTAGAGAAGGGTTTGATGCAAAGCTCGTTGCCGTTGACTGTGCTATAGGTACATGAAGCCCAAAGGTGAGCCATGCCTGGTAGCAGTGACATACCATGAGATGAGTACCCATCAAGTAGTGTTCTGTTACTATGCATGCCCTTTAATTCATAGCATTGTGAGAGAAATAATTATGCGTTTGTATCCATCTGGAGCTACTGGAAGTACAATTTAAACCATATATATTTTTATTTTATAGCTATGTATAGACAGATGTATTAATGACCAGTGTATTGCACTGTATATATTTCATTCAGCAGGAATACACTGCCCTGTGAAGCTGAAGTCTGTGTTTAAGCACAGCTCAAAGTTTGTGGTTAAGAGGCAGGGATATATTAATGGAGGCTCTGTGATATCTCAGATATCTCCTAATCAGCTCAGTGTGCAGGCAGACTATATTTGTGTTTTCTTGCAGAAATGATACAGACATAGCATATTCATCCAACATGTTGCTCTTCACATCTAAATGGTAAATCTGCAACAGTATAAAAATGGGAGGCATGATTAATATTCATATGTTAACAGTTTGGTGAAAAAAGTTAGAATGACTGCATGCACAGTCTTTCTTAAGACTAGAAATTGTAGCTGGTGACAAACGTGTGCTGACAAAGATATATGGTTGTTGAGAGCATACTTAACAGGAACATTGTACATAAAAGTAAGCTCTGTCTTCCACGCAGTTCTTCTGATTAGTCTTTTCTGAAGACTGGGGAAAGACTAAAAATACCAGGTTTTTTGAGAAGAGAGGAAGTGAGTGGGAAATGATGAGAGCATTCAGAACACTGTGCAGAGAAGATGGGAAAGAACTTGTCCATTGGGAACGGGACAAGAAATAATTGATTGGTGTTTTGGCAAGAACAGTTAGGATAGAAACCAGAAAAAAATCCTCACCTTTCTGACTTTAGGATAATAAAGTGCTGATATGTGTACCAGCACAGAAAATCTTTTCAACCACTGATACTGGAAGCTTCTAAGAATAAATTAAAGTGGTCAAAAGTGGTTTAAGTATAAATGATCCTACTTTGGGGTAGGGAAAGGAAATTAAGAGATTTTATGATCTCTTGAAGTCCCTTCTAACCCTGTTTCTTTTGATCCATATCATAAATCTTGAAAAAGTAGGGGCTTTTTCATGTATGCCATGTTTTACAAAGATAGCTGAACTGTCCATATCCATTTATTTTGTAATATGGAACAGCTATCATTGTTAAATACTTTTAAGCACTCTTATTTTTAAGATTGAATTGAAAGTTGGCCTCGCAGAGAAATACATAGTGAGTGTAAAATTCAGCTAATATGAGAAATGTCAGCAAGGGCAGTGCAGAATGTCCTGAACAGGTCAGTTTGACCCAGTTGTCCATGTTGAGAGCGATGCATGTTTCTACTTGTTAAATGCTACCATCAGCTATTCAGCAAAAAAAACCACAACTGAAGAGCTGGCCTTTCTCCAGGCTTGTTCTAGCAGACCGGGCTAGTCCACCTAGGCCAGCGGTCTTGGGAATCCAGAGAGGTCCCAGCTGACTGGAAACTGGCAAACATTGTCCCAGTTTCCAGGAAAGGCATTAAGGATGACCCTGGAAACTGCAGGCCTGTTGATCTCAATGCAGTGTCTGACAAAATCATGGAAGACCTTATTCTGGGAAGTATTGAGAAAAGAAAGAGAACAACACAGTCACTGGTCACAGCCAGCATATCTTTATGAAGGGGAAGTCCAGTTTGTCAAACCTGATTTCTTCCTATGACAAGATAACTGAGGTACTTAGTTGTTGCTGCAAAGTTTCTGTGTAACTGGTACAATTTTTAAAACTTCCCAACCATTAGACACTAAAGAGCATGCCAGATCCACAGCCTCTTGTCTTGAACTTTGTTGTTTCTAGGCTTGCTGTTTTTCTATGGTTCTTCAATAACCCCAAAAATATTCACACTTGAATCTCTAGTACTTTGTCATTTTCCTTTGAAATTTTGCATTTAAAACTTCTGTGCTCTTTCTCCCTAATACTTTTCTTTGTTTAGCGTGTTAACTTCAGACGTTTGAACTAGATGCAGTTGATGGGTTGAAAGACTTTAGATGCCTGTGCCCTAAGCTAATTTCTAGTCAAGTTTCTACTTTTTTGTGGTTCTATCACAGAGAAAATACATTTATTTAGACACCAAAGGGAGCAAGCAAATGTCAAGGATGGGAATTTTAGTAAGAGTTGTTAGAATCAGAAAATCTATGTTAATGTCATCTTCGTAATCAGAACATGATGCTTAAAAATTTTGATCCTGTAAGAAGGGCTAATTATAGGTGAGCTTTAAGCCTCATTTGATATATAAAGAAAGTGTATTCTTAATATGCCAGTTTTTCAGAAAGATAATGTCTTTATCTATGTTCAGAATTTAATATATTAGTGGAAATAGGATATCCGTATTAATATTCTTTGTCTTTTCTTGCCAAGTTTAAAAATAATAATAATAATAATTTTTAAAAAAACCCCAAACAATCGACAAAACACCAAGACCTGCTCAATTTAATTACAAGTTTTGTAATACTAAAAGAGTCCTCTGTATGTTTTCACTGCCCATTTTTAATCAACAAACTATTTTTTTTGTTAAAGGAAAATGAAATTATCACATTAAATCTGTCAATTTATACTCCAGAAATCTCTCTGTACAACACTCATTTCCTTGTACTAAGCTAAAAGGAAGAAGAGAACATGTTTGATGGTTGGGGGGTTTTTTTATTATTTTCAACATATTTTCAACTCAGACTCCTTACTACAAAGCTAAAATTATTCAAAAACTTGTTTTGCATATTTTCCTTTTTATTTTGTTGTGCCGCCAATGGCCATTTTCAAACTTTTCTTTGGACAGAAACTCTGTGTTTTTGCTGTCCCTAATTTAAAGAGAACCAGTTGATATTTTGATGTTCTTGGGCGGGCCCAAACTGATAGGGCAGGAAGCACCAAGCACCAACTCCAGCCTCTTCAGGATCAAATGTGTTTGTATATTTTGTAGATAAGCAGATCAGTTATCCCTGAGCTGGGAAGTGCATATGCTATAGAAAGGAAAAACGAGAGGTTTGCTCCCGGTCTCCATGAATTAATGGCTAGCTGGCTTTTGCAGTGTGAAGGTCTATATGTGTTAAAACATTTTTCCTGTAGATTAATGGTAGATGGCGTTTTGGAATTATTGAATACTTATATTTTTAATAGGATTCATATATATATAATATTTTAATAAACAGAGCTCATTATCTGTGTAACATACTGAGGATTTTAGAAACCTCTCTTTTGCAGTAGCATTATGCCTTTTTTTTTTTTAATAATAAATTAGTAATGTTATAACTATAAGGATAAAATTATTATAAAACTGCCATATTAAATTGGATGACCCTTAAGTATGAGTAAGGCGAAGGTGAACATGTGCTTTTTTCTTACACTTTCCATATTTCCGTATTTTTAGTGTATCAGTATTGCATCTCCAAGGTTCTACTCTTGCATTGACTTCAGAGGCAGCTAAATTAATTAAAAGTTTCCTCTCACAGGTATGTTTCCCATGCCATAGGTCACTTCTGTTGTTCTGTCCTGTATTCTTCTAGATGGTTTTTGAGATGAATGAGTAATAGCTAAAGGGCAGTCAAGTACATTGACTATAGAAGTTGAAGTGAGGGCCTACTTACAAATACATAAACATGTTTTATATAATTGTTATTGTCGTTATTTTGTCCTGGTTAGTCTAACATACAGGGTTTGGACTCCTTAAGCAGAGGCACCATTGAAAGATTCATAATGTATTTCCCAAGTGGTTATAGTAGATGGATGTATATGGGTGGTTTATTTTCTTTCTTTTATTTCTCAGCAGTAAATTGATTTTGCCATGAATTGTCAGCTTTGGGGTTTTTTCACAGTTAACTTCACATATAAGTAGTCTATATATATCGTGTTGTTATCTCTGTTTATATCTTCAGGGCTATTCATAATTGTATTCAAAATAGAAATCAAATGTAGGTTCTTAGAGAATTCTTGCTGTTAACCTTACCTCTGTGTTGTGATATAATCTTTTGTTCTTCACTTAATTACTTTTATTACTGACAAATCTTTGTGTCTGCTTTTAGTATGAGTTAGATTTTTGGAAGTTTCTCACAAGAATTTGCAAATTTAAATACATCCATCTGCTCTCCTGCTGCTGTTTACCGCAGCATTATTCTTAGAAGCCTCATAGAGCAAGTAAAATTACTGGTCTTACATATACTTGCTATTCTACCTCATTCAACTGGTAGAAAAATATGTGTTTCACCTGTGGTTTTTCCCCCTGCTCCCCAAGCGTTCTGTCAGATGCATTACGTATTTACTTACATCTTCTGCTGTGAATAAACTTCAGAAGTGAAACCATGGCCCTAACGAAGTCAAGGGGAATTTTGCCATTGACTTAAATGAGATCTAGAGTTCATCCAAGGAAACTCTTTGTCTTCATGTCTTTGGCTTTCCCTCATTTTCTATTCTGCCTTCAGTCACTCTGAATAACTCCTAATCTCCATCTGATATTTCTTGTAACTTCTTACAGTCCCATTTCTCAATTTCAATCTCTCAAAATATTTTAATTTTTTCCCTTTTTTTTTTCTTTTTTCTGAATAAGACAAGGAGTTCTCCCAAATCTGAAATCTTTTTATAAGGTCTTTGGAAGTTTTTACGCTCTTACTAGTCTATAACATTAGGAAAATCACTAATGTTGAAATCCAAAACAGTTCTATCCATGCAAATATAAGCAAGAAATATTTTCTCAGTTGTGTCAGGACTAATTGGATATGCTCTGTTAACCAGTAAGTTTGTAAGTGTTTTTTAAAAATGTTTGGGTTTTATTTTTCCTGCTAATGTAAGTGTAATGTCGTAATATTTTCTGCTATCTATATTCCCCTAAAACCCAAAAGGTACAGATAAAATCACCCTTTCTTTTTTTTTTCCTTCATTAAACAGCTCTCTTAGTACTTATTACCTCCTTTCCAGATGCCCTATATTGCGTGTGCTATATTCTTCTCTTTAAAATAGCACCATGTGTTCTCTTAGTTCAGATTTTCAGGTAATAATGAGTATCTTCCTGCTGTCCCACTCCCCTCTGATATTAGACATACATAGGCACTCATTCGCAGAGTAGCTTTCCTCTGCCATTTTCATGCTCCATCTTTACATCCAGTTGTTAATTGTTCTTGACTTCTACTCTCGTCCTACATTTGCAATACCTGAGTATTCTGTGATTTCTCCTGGAATATAAGAATATGCTGGGACCTGTCTTGGTTAATCTTAATTGATGTCCTGCAGGATGGACCTCTTTCTCATTAGGTTTGCACATGATACCGAATTAGGGGAGCAGTCAATATGCATGAGGGTGAGATGGCCATTCAGAGGACCTGTATGGGTTGAAGGACTTCACCAGGAGGAACTTCATGAAATGCGATGCCCTGCACTGAGGAAGGAAAATCCCCATCTGTGTCCAGTTTTGGCACCTCATATTTAAAAATTACAGCAGTAAACCGGGGTGAGTTCAGCAAAAGTCTACCCAGATGGTCAGAAGCAGAAGCAGTTGCCCTCTGGGGAGAGCCAGAGTGAGCTGAACTAGATCAGCCTGGAGAAGAAGGGGCTTTGAGGGGACCTGACTCTCAGTACCTACAGGAAGATAAGGAAGAAGATGGAACCAGGCTTCTCACTGTGGTGGTAGAATGAGACACAGAGGGTGTAAGTAAAAATGAGGGTTTCAGAATGCATATAAAGATACATGGATATATATCCTCTTTACCCATGAGGACAGTTAGGCAGTGGATGGGGCTGTTGACAAGGAGGTTGTGTAGTCCATGTCCTCCAAGGTTTTCCAAACCTGACTGGATAAAGTCCCAAGCAATCTGGTGTGACCTTCTAGCTATGCCTTCTTTAGGCAGTGGGTTCACCTAGAGATATTCTAGAGCCCTTGACCTGAATTATCCAGTGATCCTAGAGTGTGTTTTCTTTAAAACAGAACCATTGAGAGAGTGAGCAGAAGCTACCTAGCAATTTTAGCTATCAGGTTTAAGGAGAAGGATGCTCTAGATTTTGTTTTACAGATACTAGTGAAGTCATATCAGGTGCTCACAGAAGGGATGAATCTTAGAAACAGCAATAACTGAGTTTACATCTTTCTAATGTATCACCAAAGAAAAGTTGTGTGTGCAACATCAGTTTTGTGCAACTGGTAACTACAACGTTTGTGATTATTATTTTTCTTTACCCCTGCCTCAAGGGACTCACCTCCCTTCTACTCTAATGTAAATGAAAGGAAGGCATGAAGAACACTAGCTGCTTCTACACTGACTGCTAAAATTTCATCAACAGATATTATAAATAGGAAAGTCTGGTTTAGAGGTTGTAAAAGCACTAATAGACTTACACAAACTCATTCATTGCTCCTACGCCTGACTTGATGTGCCAGAGGCACTTTGTGACCATTGATCATTAATTCCATCTTATGCCATCTCCTCTAGCAAAGAACTAAAGACAAACTTTAGTGGCCTAATTAACTATTCCTGTGCACTTTTATCTCCTGTCAGCATCTGCAGCAGTGCCTGCCAGCTAGGACTGTTTGTTGCCTCTGCTTTCCATTGCCAAGTCAATGCAACTCCCAACTCCACCACGGTGGACTTCAAATCCTTGGTGATGGAAAAAATGATAGATATGAAAATAAGTATATTTCAAAGGTATTTTTTGTGCTTCAGTGTTGCATTTCAGAAAATAAAAAGCTGTTAATTCAAATTTTTTTCTCAAAATGGCTCCTGGAGAGCCCAGGGTGTAAAGGTGTAATTTGAAAGTGGCAGGCTGATAAAGCTCATCCATAAGCACCCCCACTGAAGAGCAGCGCTTCTGTTGGAATCGTATTTCTGGTCTTCTTCCACCAGGATGTTGTAGCTTCACTCTCTCCTTAGTGAAATGAGGTAGCACACCCTCAGCTTCCTGAGAAGGATATTTGACAACAGGACCTTCCTTTCTTGTGTGAAGCCAGAGATTTGTATATAGGCATTTTTTTTATCTAGAAATAATGCTCTTTGTCATTTCAATATATGTGGTAAGTACACAGAGGAAGTGTTTCTTGATCTTCAATGAGAAATAATAATGGATTCTGTGACAGTTGTAGCATTACTGAATTTGTACTTAATTACTCGTCTAATACCTTCCTCCCTTTCTCAATATTTGGATTAGTATCTCCCTATGTAGCTGTACATATTCACATCAATAAACAGTTCACTTCTACTTAGAAAAAATAATAAACTGTTTATAATAGCGTAAAATTGTAGAAAGACAGAGTAAGAATTAGATAACATGAAAATACTGTAGGATTTGAGGACTTGTCTCCATTTGTCTACCAAAGCATAAATATAAAAATTCTAAATCTGAAATAGTGGAATGGAAAAGAAAGCTTTTCTTTCAAAATTGCTGTAGGATATCCTACAGATCTATAGCTATATTGGCAAGATGTAATATAGCTCTTTCTGAGGAAGTACTAGTTCACCTCTATTAGGAAAAAAAGACAGCAATAGAAGTTGTACATCATATATTTCAACAAGTTAAACTTGGAAAATCTTGATGTTAATGCAAAGAAGTCTTTAGAAAGTGAAAATGCTTCAGATAAATATAAATATTTTAAATGTTTTTCACATATGAAAATATTAAAACATACAGAAATAATTAGATTGGCCATAGTATTCTTTGAGCTTAGTAGCTCACCTTTTTGGCTTGGACACAAATATTTTCAAACTTCCACAGTTTGAAGAACTTGGTAGCTGTGGATCGTCTCCCAGCATTTACTGGAACACTTTGTGTAGCTGAATCAAAATTGCACTTGTAGTTCAGGATGCCCACTACATAAAATAACTGAGGGCACCTGTTGGTAATAAGCAAAAACATCAATAAAGATTGCAGGTGTCTGATGTTAAAAGTTACACTGGAAATGTGAAGTTCTATAAAAGATACTGTGTTACACAAATATAGTGTTCTGGTTTTTTCTTTTCATATACTAAAGCATAGTAATTGTAATGGAGCAAAGATAGTGAATAGATAGTACAGTTGGAGGAATATCTGCAGCCTAGCCAATTGGTTTTGAAGATGTAATGTTTGTGGGCTTAAGGCTGTCTACAGAATTGTGAGGAAGATCAACATAACATCAGTTGGTTTCGGAAATAGTTAAAGTTGCTTGAGAGCTAATTACCTAATCATTTAGTTCAGATTTTTTTTAACTCTTTAGAATCTTTATTTGTTTAACAGGCTAACATAAACTTAAAAGAAAATCAATGTAGATTGCCATGACACATATGGCTTAGAAATTTTTCAGTCCCAAAGATTCCCCTGGGAAAACTTTCTTCATCTGAGTTTTAGAAAATTCATCATCTTTATGCACTTCTATATGAAGTCACTAGGAAAGCTAGTGAGTCAATAGTATCAAAATTAAAGTCTCATACAAAATAAGCTTGGGAGGGACTTCAAGACATGATGTGATTTGTTGCTCTTTGTGCCATTGAATACCAAAGTAAAAAACTCCCTAGTATTACTAGGTACCTAAGTCGCCATAGCAATACAAAATACTTTCAGCTGCAACCCAGCAAAAAGATCATCCTTTCATGATTTTAGACTGATTATTGCAACCCCTGAGTGGAATAAAAATGCACCAAAAGAGCTTAAAAAGAATTACCTGACTTGTTGCAAATCATATTCTTGGCTACAAAGCTCACAGTAAGCACATTGACCTAGGCAGCTTCTCTCTCTCAACATCTACCACCACTTCAATACAAAGCCAAAAGAAAAGTATTTTCCCTGCCAGTCATTACATTGACTTAACTGCCTGAGAGACTCAATCTCTCTGTCACGATGTCCCACAGCACTTTTTCTTAAATGATTTTAGCAGAACATTAAGGATTTTTAAGGATAAGGATATGGGCAAAAATGTTTAGAAGACCCAGATCTGAACTGTGGAATTTGTTCACTGGGAATCCTAGAGGAGTTGAATCCTGGAATTTTTCTGGCAGCTTTCAAGATTGAACACTGAACCTCTGGCATTTTTTTTTTCATGTATACAAATGAGAAATGACCTAATGAATTTTTTTTTTTCTTCTATAGAATTGCATGAAAAATATACAGGGAAACTTATATTGTTAAATCTCTTGTTTGGAAGAAGGAAAGGATTGCTGTAGTAACTCAATGCTTGTGGTTATAAAAGGCATTGTCTGCCTTCATATGTTTTCCTAAGAAAAATTGAATCTTTTATTCAAAGCTTAGAATGAGTACTATTTTACTAAACAAATATAAACCTTGTTGTAATTATTTATATTTTCTTGTCCTGAGTTCTCCCTGCTGTTTTGCTTTATTCGGTATCCCCTTACGTTAAAGTTGATGTGACGTGAATCTGCTGTAGAGAACGTGCTATTCATAATTGAGTATATTGTATCAAGTATATTTTCTCCTTGTTGACACCAGCTCAACTCAATTTAATTAAGAAATCATGTATTTGGTTATACAATCTGGTTGTTTTCTTGTCAGCAACAGCACACGTTCTAATGTTTAAAAGTTGAATGTAACACTTGTTTTGATGCCGTTGTCTAGATTTTAGCAGGACTTCAGTAGCTATCATACTAAACACATTTTCCCCAGGCAGGATCAGGCTTATCTTGTGCAAAACTCAGAAGACAAGTTCACCTTTTATCAGATGAGTTATTGCAGGCTTTGAGAATTTGGCTTCATCCCTAAATATTTGGAATTTACTTTACACATTCCTTCCTAGTAGATATTTATCCCTCAGCTGCCTGTCCTGTTATCTTTCTCTTTCCTTTGAAACCACAAAGCTCTTCTCCAACAGCCTAGAGTCTTCATAACGCCGCTGTAGATGTCCAGCAACTGTTACCTGTCTCCTGGCAGCTATCCATTTAAATGATATAAATGGTGATTTCTTTAAGGATACAGTATGCAGTTGTACTTTGCCAGTTGCAAGGAGTGAGAGAACAGTCTTCATGTAAAGCTGCAAAGCACATGGAAGAGTGAATGTTTGAGGAAGACACAGAGACAGAGGAACTTCATGTTCTGCAATCTATGAGCAAAGAAAAATAAATGTATTGAGATGAGCAGGCAGATCTGCAAGATACTAGAATCCTTCTTTTATATTAAAAACATCTTTCACAGAGAGTATTATTTTGAGAGTGCTGGGGTACAGGAAAAGTCTTTTTTATAATTGTAGATCCGTCAATTGTAAAGAAGGTTATCCATGGAAATGAGGATATTCATTTGTTTCTATCTTTACCAAAAAGTTCTTTGAAATAATTTAGCATAGCCGTATTTTATTTTTGCTGCTGCTGCATTCATCTCCTTACTTTCTGTTTGTGACACTGCATTGTCAGCCCTGAGCTCAGACAGAGGTGTATTTTGCCAGCACTTATTCAAAGGAGACAGGTATTTTGATGAGGACTTTGGACATGGTGTCGTAATGGTACTTGCCAAGAGACGTCTCCGTCGTCTCTTTATTATCCCAAAGAGTTAGCAGGGACTTAAAACACTTCTCACAGATGTGTGTCTAACTCCAAGGATGATTTGGGAAAGGCCCAAAATGATGGGGGCTCTAAGGCTCCCCAGACAAACTGGTCCAGTGCTTCACTGTCTGTACTAATTTTTAACTCTAGTATCTGACCAGTTGCTCTTTCTATAACATAAGACATCCATTTTTCAGCCTTTCGTTATTTAACAGTTTTTTTTCTAATCCTCTACCAGGATTTTCTCAAGTTGTTGACATCTGTGAAGTCAATAACGATGCTCTCTATTCTATCGTCATTGTCATTAATAAAAAGTATGGACTAGTTCTGAACACGATTGGTTCATCAAGAAACGATCCTAAACTTTCCTAAAATACAGATTCCAATTATATAGTAGATCAGAAAGTTTTGATCACAAGTCTGAAATCACTAAGCTGTGACATGTTTTAGGATTTGAGTAGCATAGCTAGTAATATGAAGTCATGGAATATAGAAGTATTTATTCAGAATTTATGTTTAAATACTCAGTACTTCACATGGGAATTTGTTCTTAGCATAGTGCTCCTATTGTACAACAGAATAGTAGTGCAAAATTTTGCAAATAATCACATTTAAATACATTTCTATCTGTATACACACGAATCTTCGAGTCTTCTTTTGCTTGTGGAAAAGGAAAAGAAAAGCTTTTTGGTTTTCATACATATCTTTGTATAGTTGCTTTCTCCTCAGAGCCTGTATAAAATACTGTAATTGTAAGATCCTTTACATCTCTAGCCAACATGCCTGAACTTTGCCTTTCAACCTTTGACTTTGAAAAACGAACTCTAGAGTTGAGAGAAATGTTATTTTTAAGAGCCAATGTGTTATTCCTTGTATATACACTTCTAGAAAGAGATGCTTGTATGGCAGTGTTTTCTAGAACTTAGCTTTCTTAAGCTTCTGGCAGAACAGCCTATGAAATTTATTTTTGTGTGGACAACTGAACTGCTTGATTTTTAGTCTTGATTTACTGTTAATCTGTAAGAAAGTATAATTGAAAAAAATGAAAATTTGGTATCATGATTAGTGCTTTAAGTTATTAATCCTTCCACAGATGAGTCATCAAAATAATCTTTGAACTGTCCTTGCAGAAATGCAGTCCTCAATACTAAAAAATTACTATACAAGAGGAACTAATATCTTAATGTGTAGTGCATTTTTAATGGCTATTTCTTATCCTCTCTGTTTATACAGTGGCTGCACTCCAACCACTGAAGTGTAATAAAAGCAACCTGGACACCACCCTTAAAGGAATTGAACTCATTTGGGGAAAAACTGCTGTGGTCAGAATTTCTTAAGCATGGAAACGAAAGCATAGCAATGAATCATAGAATGGTTTGGAATGGAAGGGACATTTAAAGATCATCTACTCCACCCTCCCTGCCATGAGCAGGGATATCCTTCACTAGATTGATGAAAGCCCCATCCAACCTGCTTTTGAACACTTTCAGGGATGGGGCATCCACAGCTTCTCTGGGCAACCTGTTTCAGTGTCTCACCATATAAAAGATTTTTTCCTTATGTCTGATATAAACCTACCCTCCTCAAGTTTACAAATGTTGCCTCTTCTTCTGTCACTACAGGCCTTGGTAGAAAGTCCCCATCTTTCTTTTACACCCTCTTAAGTATTGAAAAGTCTCCCTGGAGCCTTCTCTTCTCTTCTCTAGGCTGAACAACTCTCTCAACTTTCTTCATAGGAGAGGTGTTCCAGTCCTCTGACTATTATTGTGGCCCTGCTCTGGACCTGCTCTAACAGGTCCATGTCTGTCTTGTACTGGGGACCCCTGGAAAACTCCAGGTAGGACCTCATGAGAGCAGAGTTCAGAGAGGGGTGGGGGGAGAATCACCTCTCTAAACCTGCTGAGCACACATCTTTTTATGCAGCCCAGGATACAGTTGGCTTTCTGAGTGGCAAGTGCACATTTCCAGCTCATGTCCATTTTTTCATCTACCAATATCCCCAGGTCCTTCTATGCAGGGCTGCTCTCAACCCCTCTATCCTCCAGTCTATATTGTGTTGGGGATTGCTCTGGCCCAGGTGCAGGATCTCATGCTTGGTTTTGCTGAACTTTGTAAGATTCATGTGGGCCCACTCCTCAAACCCGTCCAGGTGCCCCTGGATAGCATCCCTTCTCTCCACCAAATCAACCACCACTCAGCTTGGTGTTACTGGCAAACTTGCTGAGGGTGCACTCAACAAATCCCACTGTCTAGGTCATGGATGAAGATACTAATTAGTGTTGGTCCCAGTATGGACTACTAAAAACACCAACAATGAAGGAATATGCTAGGTATAATGGTGCACAAAATGCAATTTCTTGGGAGCAATAAAGGGAACAGAATATTGTGATAATAGTGTTACAGCATCTGGAGAAAATTACTACAGCATTACAGCATGATTAATAATCACTGAAGACTTGCATCAAAAACTTAGTCGCTTACAATTCTGAAGAAAATATCTGAAATGTGAAGCTTAATGGAGTTCAGAAGTTGTCTTCAACACTTAAAAATGTTTGAAAAAAGATAGTAAGTAAAAAGCAAACCCCATGAAAGGACCTTAAATATCACACAATTACTTGTATTGCCTTAAAAAGGGATGAATGTGTTTTCTCCCTGTTTCAGAAGACACTGTTCAAACATTTTTCAGTGATAAAAGTAATTTCTAAATGACCCTTCATTCCCCTGCAATGTAGCTCCCACACAAATAAGAACAAATATAGTTAAATTCAGATGGAGACTGAATCACCTTGTTGCCTGTGGGTCCTAATATTTGTTTTCAAATGCAGCAAGTTCTACACTGTAGTAGATACTGCATGACCTCAGATCACCCTGTGGTGTTTTCAAACCTCAGGTGTCTGCTAGAAACACAACAGAGAGACATAGGAGATTAGGTTCAATTTCTGTTTTTAATCGTTACAGCAGGGTTAACTTTGAAAGGAGAATCAGGCAGTATGTCTTGGGGTTTATTATTTTATCAATTACTGTGTAGTGGCATGTTGGATACTAATCCAGATAGTAATCCGATAATCCTTGGATAGTACACTTTATATTGTATACTAGCTATAAGCAAGTCGTGTTGGAACTGACTGCTAAATATTTGTTTAGTATATTTTGTATACTCTATTCATGAAGCACAATATATATATATATATTTATACAGTGAGACTAGTCATGGTGTTGCCGTATTTCATTTTGTAAATTAAGAGCTTTACTGCATTTATATCTTTCATCAACGACAACAAAAAAAAAAACACCCCTTGTTTTTTGTATCTTATTTGTAAATTCAATTTTTTTTTTTTTTTTTAGTTTAATTAAAGCTGTTCTGCTTTAATTCAAGGTAAATCGAAAGGAATACTTAGAAAAACAGCACAAGAATATAGGTGCTAATAAGGTATTGAGTAGAATAGTTATGTTTTGTTCAGAATTTAAAGATAGCTGA